>JAWQEG010005681.1:35000-40000 GCA_033782935.1 Petrolisthes cinctipes
CTGCATAATTAATCTCCTTACTATAATCTCCCTCTATCATTAATCTCCCTGCATAATTAATCTCTTTACTATAATCTCTCTCTATAATTAATCTCTCTCCCTCTATTAATCTCCCTCCCTCCTTCATTAATCTCTTTACTATAATCTCCATGTGTAATTAATCTCTCCGTAATTAATCTCTGTAATTAATCTCCCCCTAGGTCGTCACACAGCCCTGAGAGAGAGACTTTAAAATCCCTCCTCCTATAATTACTCTTTCATTAATCTCTGTGTGTAATTAATCTCCGTGTATAATTAATCCGTCCGTAATTAATCTCTATAATTAATCTCCCCCCCCAGGTCATCACACAGCCCAAAGAGAGAGAGAGAGAGAGAGAGAGAGAATATTATTACGTACTAAAAAATATCCTCCTTCATTAATCTATCTCCCTCCCTCGTCATTAAAATCCTTCCTTATTTTCCGTGTATAATTAATCTCCGTGTGTAATTAATCTCCATAATTAATCCCCCCCCACTAGGTCATCACACAGCCCTGAGAGTGGTATAGGTCTAAGCCACAATTCCTTACCCGGTTCTGACACCTATGACCACTCGTTCATTAATCTCTCTCTATTAATCTCTGTGTGTAATTAATCTCCGTGTATAAGTGTGTAATTAATCTCCATAATTAATCCCCCCCAGGTCATCACACAGCCCTGAGAGAGAGAGAATATTATTATGTACTTTAAAATCCCTCCTTCTATAATTACTCCTTCATTAATCTCCGTGTGTAAGTGTGTACCATTAATCTCTGTGTGTAATTAATCTCTCCATAATTAATCTCCGTCCATTAATCTCCCCACCAGGTCGTCACACAGCCCTGAGAGTGGTATAGGTTTAAGCCACAATTCCTTACCCGGTTCTGACACCTATGACCAGCCTGATGGGGACGACAACACTGAGTTCTATGACACCGAACCATTACCTGTCATTGGTACTTGTAGGGCTCTCTACAACTTTGATGGTATGTATGTGTGTGTGTGTGTGTTTGTGTAGGGATGGGGGGGGGGGGGTAGGGTTGGGATTTAGGAGGTTGGGGAGGAAGGGGTATGTGTGGGGTGGGGGAGGGTAGGGGTAGGGGGGTTGGGAAGGGTGTGTGTGTGTGTGTGTGTGTGTGGGAGGGGGTTTAGGAGGTTGGGGGGGGAGGGGGAGGGGGTATGTGTGTGTAGGAGGGGGGGGTTTGGGAGGTTGGGGGGAAGGGGGAGGGGGTATGTGTGTAGGGGGGTTGGGAAGGGTATGTGTGTGTGTGTAGGGGAGGGGAGGGGTTTGGGGGGAAGGGGGTATGTGTGTGTGTGGGGATGGGGGGAGGGGGAGGGGTTTGGGGGATTGGGAAGGGTGTGTGTGTGTGTATGTGTAGGGATGGGGGGAGGGGGAGGGGTTTGGGGGATTGGGAAGGGTGTGTGTGTGTGTGTAGTAGGGAGGCTGTGTTGTGTGTGTGTGTGTAGTAGGGAGGCTGTGTTGTGTGTGTGTGTGTGTGTGTAGTAGGGAAGCTGTGTTGTGTGTGTGTGTGTGTGTAGTAGGGAGGCTGTGTTGTGTGTGTGTGTGTGTGTGTGTGTGTGTGTAGTAGGGAGGCTGTGTTGTGTGTGTGTGTGTGTAGTAGGGAGGCTGTGTGTCTGTGTGTATATATATTCTAAGTAGGTATATAAAGGATGTTATTATTTACTTAACCATTTCTTCATCTATATAAGTGAAGGCCATTGTGTGTGTGTGTGTGTGTGTGTAGTAGGGAGGCTGTGTGTGTGTCTGTCTGTGTGTGTGTATTCTAAGTAGGTATATAAAGGATGTTATTATTTACTTAACCATTTCTTCATCTATATAAGTGAAGGCTATTCTCATAATTATTTACTAACAATGTAGAAAATAATGCTTCTCACTTTTTCATTCATTCAATCATTTATATAATCATCTGTTTGTGTTAATTTATTTATTATTTATCATTACCCCTAAATCTATCTTCTATCTTTCTCTTCTTCATTTAATATTTTGTTTCCAAGTTTGTATTGTCAATTTTGGTCATTTCTAACTTTTTCCAAATTTAATAACATAACATTTATCTACATTAAACTCCATCTGATATTTATTACTCCTTACACTCTACCACTTTTTCCAAACTTAATAACATAACATTTATCTACATTAATTAAACGTCCACTCTACCATTTTCTTCAAATTTAATAACATAACATTTATCTACATTAATTAAACGTCCACTCTACCATTTTCTTCAAATTTAATAACATAACATTTATCTACATTAATTAAACGTCCACTCTACCATTTTGTCTAAGTCTTTTTGTAACTTTTTAAAGCAGTCTTCATTTTTAATTAATTATTCTTTGTACCTTTGTATCATGTGTGTGTGTGTGTGTGTGTCTGTGTGTGTGTGTGTGTGTGTGTGTGTGTGTGTGTGTGTGTGTGTGTGTGTGTGTGTGTGTGTGTGTGTGTGTGTGTGTGTGTGTGTGTGTGTGTGTGTGTGTGTGTGTGTGTGTGTGTGTGTGTGTAAGTACCTCACCTCTCCCTCAGACCAAAGTTATGGATGGATGTATGTATGTGTGTGTGTGAGAGAAATATAAACGTGTGTGTGCCTGTGTGTGTGCGTAATTACCTCTCTCACACCTCTCCCTCTCACCTCTCACTCTCTCTCAACAGGTACAAGTGAGGGGAGTATGAAATGACAGGGAGAGAAGTTGAAAGAAATTGATATATGTATGTGTGTGTGTGTAAAATGAATGTATGTGTGCCTGTGTGTGCGTAACGTGTGCCTGTGTGTGTGCGTAATTACCTCTCTCACACCTCTCACTCTCTCCCAACAGGTACAAGTGAGGGGAGTATGAAATGACAGAGGGAGAGTTGAATGAAATTGATATATGTATGTGTGTGTGAGAAATAAGAACATTCGTGTGTGTAATTACCTCTCTTGTGTGTGTGTGTGTGTGTAATTACCTCTCTCACACCTCTCACTCTCTCTCCCAACAGGTACAAGTGAGGGGAGTATGAAATGACAGAGGGAGAGTTGAATGAAATTGATATATGTATGTGTTGTGTGAGAAATATAAACATTCGTGTGCCTGTGTGTGTGTGTGTAATTACCTCTCTCACACCTCCCCCCCTCCCCCCTCTCACCTCTCACTCTCTCTCCCAACAGGTACAAGTGAGGGGAGTATGAACATGACAGAAGGAGAGGAGTTGAATGTAATAGAGATCGACCAAGGTGACGGATGGACCAGGGTTCGTCGTGTGTCGTCGTTTGAGGAAGGATTCGTACCAACATCATATATTGAAATGACACTCTATAATAATTGTTAAAATGAAAAGGTTATTGTAGATATTTTAACTGCTACAATGGCCTCTTTATACAGTTACAATGGCTGTTAAAAGGGGGTATTGTTGTAGATATTTTAACACTGCTACAATGGCCTCTTTACACTTTTACAATAGCTGTTTAAAGGGGGTATTGTTATGGATATTTTAACTATTTACAATGGCCTCTTTACACTCTTACAATGGCCATATGTAATAATTGTTAAAATGAAAAGGTAATTGTAGATATTTTAACACTGCTACAATGGCCTCTTTATACAGTTACAATGGCCTCTTTACACTCTTACAATAGCTGTTTAAAGGGGGTATTGTTGTAGATATTTTAACACTGCTACAATGGCCTCTTTACACTTTTACAATAGCTGTTTAAAGGGGGTATTGTTGTAGATATTTAACTATTTACAATGACACTCTATAATAATTGTTAAAATGAAAAGGTAATTGTAGATATTTTAACTGCTACAATGGCCTCCTGACACTTACAATGGCCTCTTTACACTCCTACAATAGCTGTTTAAAGGGGGTATTATTGTAGATATTTTAATACTGCTACAATGGCCTCTTTACACTCCTACAATGGCCTCTTTACACTCTTACAATAGCTGTTAAAATGTAAGGGTATTGTAGATATTTTAACACTGCTACAATGGCCTCCTGACACTTACAATGGCCTCTTTACACTCTTACAATGGCTATCTGTAATAATTGTTAAAATGAAAAGGTAATTGTAGATATTTTAACTGCTACAATGGCCTTTTAACACTGCTACAATGGCCTCTTTACACTCTTACAATAGCTGTTTAAAGGGGGTATTGTTATGGATATTTTAACTATTTACAATGGCTATCTGTAATAATTGTTAAAATGAAAAGGTAATTGTAGATATTTTAACTGCTGCTACAATGGCCTCTTTACACTCTTACAATGGCCTCTTTACACTTTTACAATGGCCATATGTAATAATTGTTAAAATGAAAAGGTAATTGTAGATATTTTAACACTGCTACAATGGCCTCTTTATACAGTTACAATGGCCTCTTTACACTCTTACAATAGCTGTTTAAAGGGGGTATTGTTGTAGATATTTTAACACTGCTACAATGGCCTCTTTACACTTTTACAATAGCTGTTTAAAGGGGGTATTGTTGTAGATATTTAACTATTTACAATGACACTCTATAATAATTGTTAAAATGAAAAGGTAATTGTAGATATTTTAACTGCTACAATGGCCTCCTGACACTTACAATGGCCTCTTTACACTCCTACAATAGCTGTTTAAAGGGGGTATTATTGTAGATATTTTAATACTGCTACAATGGCCTCTTTACACTCCTACAATGGCCTCTTTACACTCTTACAATAGCTGTTAAAATGTAAGGGTATTGTAGATATTTTAACACTGCTACAATGGCCTCCTGACACTTACAATGGCCTCTTTACACTCTTACAATGGCTATCTGTAATAATTGTTAAAATGAAAAGGTAATTGTAGATATTTTAACTGCTACAATGGCCTTTTAACACTGCTACAATGGCCTCTTTACACTCTTACAATAGCTGTTTAAAGGGGGTATTGTTATGGATATTTAACTATTTACAATGGCCTCCTGACACTTATAATAATTGTTAAAATGAAA
>JAWQEG010005681.1:47500-52407 GCA_033782935.1 Petrolisthes cinctipes
TTTGACTTGTTGACTTTTCTGTGGTCAAAAAAAAAAAAAAAAAAAAAAAAAATTGGTTCACTATATACTTATAAGGCCCGGTTCATTACAATGTAAACTTATTACTATTTATTATTACTTAAACTTATTACTTAAACTTATTACTACTTATTATTACTTAAACTTATTACAATACTATAAAAAAATGTAAGCCGTATGTGACCACCGCCAAAAAGCATCCGTGTGTCCCAGGAGGCGTAATGGACCACAAAAACTTCAACAACAACCACGTCAAAACTTGGGTAAAAAAAAAAAAAAAAAAAATACGGAGTTTCAAAAGCATCAGTGAACAAAATTTTAATATAGGCATGATTTTTTTTTTTTTTTTTTTTTTTTTTTTTTTTTTTAAAGGACCAGGGGCCGGATACTCAAAACGCTATTCGAGTGAAGGCGCCTTTTGATTTGAAAGGTGCGATTCCGATACTCAAAAAATTTCAATTGCGCCTTTGGTGTGCCTTTCAGCGATTTTGTGCCAATCCTCAAAATGCGCAATTTGATACTCCAGCCAATCACAGCAGACCTATCGTAGTGTGCTTAGGAAATGTAAACCAATCAGAATCTAGTATTTCGAAGAGCAGTCTGAGCGGATAACAGACATTAATAATAAACAAACATTAAATGATGGGATAAATGACATAACAACGAAAATATAGACAGTATATATATATATAATTGACTAGGAAAATTTACCATGATTTCAGCATCTTAATAAATTTGATGATTAACATTGATTTTAGTTATATTATTAATTAAGTATCTAAGGTTTTCATATAAAATAAAGTAGTTACCGAAAATAAAATCTATATGTTAGGCTACACGGAGATGGCCAAATTAATGGGTTTTTTTTTTCTTAATAAATCGTATATAGCCATAATAGGGTATTAATGGCTGCATTAATTTGCCCCATATGATATAATTATGTAACCAATATACATATGAGTAAACTATTTAGTGCTACAAGATCAAAATCGTCATTACCAATATGGACCTACCTAACCTACTTCAGCTGGCATTATTGTTTGGTTAGGTCTGACACAGTGACCAATAACTCAGCAAGAATCAAATTGTTTTGATATTTTACACTACATAATTATTTTTAATGGTTCACTGATATGGCCATTATTACCTTATTTTGGCTATAATGTACATAATATTCTTACGAAGCCACAATCACGAGCGCAAATCCTTACAAGAGTTGGTTATTACAGAAGACATATAATATACAGGGGTGGCAAAGATTTATTGTAAAGGGGCAGGATCAAACAAATATACATATATGTCCGGTATTATATCAATATACGGTAAATATTGAATGAATTACCGTTATTGCGTACGTTTTTTCTACCTTCATTACCCACTTATTTAGACCATTCTAAGACTATTTTCTACCTTCATTACCCACTTATTTAGACCATTCTAAGACTATTTTCTTCTATGGCATTTCCTCCACAAATGCCCCATTTCCAAGATAGGGCATATTCAAATGGGGCATTTTGAAATTAGCCTGACCTCACCTGACCTGACCTAACCTAACCTAGACCGCATCAGACTACCGGGACCTAACCTGGGCAGACTACCGGAACCTAACCTGGGCAAACTACCGGGAAATAATCGTGATAAAGTACAATAAATGACTGGGGCAAAATACTGGGACTCAGCCGGATCTGGCAACACTGCTACAAAACGGTAATTCTTTCAATAAATACCCAATATACACACAGTTCAAATAGGCATGAAGTTAAATTAGTTACATGACGTGAACTGCAACGAGTAGGAAGCTATAAGAATTGGTTATCATGTATGTACAGTTGAGCAAGTAGAAAGTGCAAGAAAAGTATGGCTGTATATGGCAACCTCTGGCAGTTCTTTGTAGTAAGCTTTCGTATCTTTATGAATGAATACCTGGGGACCCAAAGCCAATGTAAGGTGGAACTTGATTGTCTGAACTTTGAGTAGAGGTGGAGGTGTTGCCAGATACAGCTATATTTTTCTTGCACTTTCTACTTGCTCAACTGTACCATATATACCTCCACGAGTCCACATATAATTAATTTTCTTTATTCTATCATAACTTGCTACTCATTATTTATATTCTATGGCAACCATTACTCTCTTAACAAAGTATTGAGGCAGTATTACATCTAATTAGGAGTGAACCAATTAGGAGTTGCTCAAAGGCGCTAATAATAATGGCAGGAGGCGTAATGGACCACAAAAACTTCAACAACAACCACGTCAAAAATTGGGTAAAAAAAAAAATACGGAGTTTCAAAAATATCGGGGAACAAAATTTTAATATAGGTGTGATTTTTTTTTTTTTTTTTTTTTTTTTTTTTTTTTTTTAAGGACCTGGACACACACACGAGCCACACTGACACGTCCCTCAGTTAGTTAATTAAGCCACAAATCGCAGTTATCAGCCACACAAGAACCGGCGGGCCTTATAAGTATATAATTATAGTGAACCATTTTTTTTTTTTTTTTTTTTGACCACAGAAAAGTCAACAAGTCAAAATTAGGTTAAATAAATAAATAGTTCCAAAAGTATCAATGAACAAAATATAAATCAACATTGCTGTGAAGTAATATTTTTTTTATATATAGTAAAACATTTTTGAACCATATAACGTACATAATTCAACAAGTCAATAATATTGGGTTAAAAAAATAAAAAAAACAATTGTTACATTAGTTAAAAAAAATATCAATGAACAGAAAAATAAGAATTATATAATTTAGGCATAAATTATTATTATTATTATTATTATTATTATTATTAGTTAAGATAGCATTATTGGACCACAACAACAACAACATAAACTTCAGTCTTCATAAAAGTCAATAACAAACAACACGTGTTCTTAAAATGGAAGGTGTCACACGGGATTATTATTATTTTCCTTCATCCTGTGGTCAATTTAAGGCTTCCCTCATCCTCCAGCCTGTGTTATGAGGTTAAATGGAGGATGAAGGATAGACAATGGAGGATGAAGGATAAAAAATGGAGGAAATAATGCAGTAAATGGAGGATGAAGGATGGAAAATGAAGGAAATAATGTGGTTAATGGAGGATGAAGGATGGAAAATGGAGGATGAAGAATGGAAAATGGAGGATGAAGCATGGGAAATGGAGGATGAAAAATGGAGGAAATAATGCGGTAAATGGAGGATGAAGGATGGAAAATGGAGGATGAAAAATGGAGGAAGTAAAGTGGTAAATGGAGGATGAAGGATGGAAAATGGAGGATGAAAAATGGAGGAAGTAAAGCGGTAAATGGAGCATGGAAAATGAAGGTAATTATCTATTCTATTGCTGTTTTCTATTACAATATTTTTAGGAAAATCTGTATAAGAGTTCCACGCCTTCAATATTCTTTTAATTCCATCACCATTTATATATAGATAATTTCACTATTATTTACTCACTTAATTTCATAGATTATTTTCTCATCTCATAGTATTGTAAAAAATATTATTAATGCAATCTATCAACCTTCTGTATTCATCTGCAATTTTCCATCATCCCATTTTCTTTGCTACGTGACAAGCTGACACTGGGTTGATTCCACAGTGGTATTTGTTTGTTAGCTTCCCAACCAACCACACTTGTTATGGCTTCATTATTTTAGGGTTGATTACACAGTGGTATTTGTTTGTTAGCTTCCCAACCAACCACACTTGTTATGGCTTCATTATTTTAGGGTTGATTACACAGTGGTATTTGTTTGTTAGCTTCCCAACCAACCACACTTGTAAGGCTTCATTATTATAGGGTTGATTCCACAGTCGTATTTGTTTGTTAGCTTCCCAACCAACCACACTTGTAAGGCTTCATTATTTTAGGGTTGATTCCACAGTCGTATTTGTTTGTTAGCTTCCCAACCAACCACACTTGTTATGGCTTCATTATTTTCTAAAAATCTGAGTATCCACATTCACAAAATCTATCAACCAGTTAAATAATGATAATCACTGTATAGTTTAATCACCAAATTCATTAAATAATTCAACCATAAGGCATTTACACGGCTAATGTCCTTTCGTTTGCGTGCTTACAAACCACTACCAACGAGTGACGGTGACAGGGTTCTCATTAAGTATTTGTGATATTACCTTAAAAAGTGTGTTGAAAATACCTTAGATGGAGCCAAATTACCTTAGATACCAAAATAGGTGATTATTTCAACATAAATTGAACCCTTGACACACGATATTTTTATATAGTTATAATAGTTTTTGACAGCAATGAATTTTTCTTTTACGACGACCCATGAAATAACGAAAGAATTCGTGAAAAGTACCTTAGATTGTCAAAGCTTTACCTTAAATACTCCCAAATTACGCTAATCTAAAGTAATTACCTTAAAAATGAGAGCATTGCCAACGACTGTAGAATCGACTCAGTGACACTACCAACATGGCTTCCAGCGGGTATGACTCTTTTTTTTTCACGCATTTTGCTAAGCCACAAGAACTTTTAGAAAATAGTCTTAGAATGGTCTAAATAATTGGGTAATGAAGGTAGAAAAACCGTACGCAATAACGGTAATTCATTCAATATTTACCGATCTTTTTAATTAATGTGTGAATCATGGCCTAATTTTGAAACATTAAATAAGTAAGCAGTGTGGATAGGAGGCTACTATGGATTATAACAACAAAGTATGGCGATGTAAAAAATATGTCGGCCGGAATACAAAATCACGGCCCAGGTGTCTTTGAAAATGTAATCATCTCGACAATTTTCCTGCAAATGTGGTAAGAGTTAAAACTTTTTTGTAATATATTTTATTAACAAATAGCAATAATAATTACCCTGTGATGGTATATGAAAATTGGAGGCTTCTGATTCCTCCTAACCATGCCAC
>JAWQEG010005682.1:0-61784 GCA_033782935.1 Petrolisthes cinctipes
TATTCCCCACCAACCTAACAACAACAACAACAACAACAAAATGCCACCTCACTCAATGCCTACACACACACACACACACACACACACACACACACACACAGAGCATCATTCCCCACCAACCTAACAACAACAACAACAACAAAATTCCACCTCACTCAATGCCTACACACACACACACACACACACAGAGCATCATTCCCCACCAACCTAACAACAACAACAACAACAACAAAATTCCACCTCACTCAATGCCTACACACACACACACACACACACACACACACACACACACACACACACACACACACACAGCATCATTCCCCACCAACCTAACAACAACAACAACAACAAAAACAAAATTCCACCTCACTCAATGCCTACACACACACACACACACACACACACACACACACACACACACACACACAGAGCATCATTCCCCACCAACCTAACAACAACAACAACAACAAAAACAAATTCCACCTCACTCAATGCCTACACACACACACACACACACACACACACACACACACACACACACACACACAGCATCATTCCCCACCAACCTAACAACAACAACAACAACAAAAACAAAATTCCACCTCACTCAATGCCTACACACACACACACACACACACACACACACACACACACACAAGAAAAACTTAATACTGCCGTGTGATGCCAGGGTAAAGAAAAGCCTCAAGGTTAAGTTACTGTAGGAGTGGACGGCGTGTGTATGTATGTATGTGTATGTGTATGTGTATGTATTGGTGGAGTAGTGCATGGGGACCTTGGAGAAGCAGGGTCTATATATATACATACATACATACACTCCAAGACACACGTGACTAGTGTTTGTGTTATTGTTTGTTTGTTTTTTCCTTTTTCTAATCTTGGTGAAAATGCATCGATTCCCTTCCAAGTAATGTAACCTCTCCTCCCATCACCTCTTTATATTTCATTCCCTCTCCTCCCTTCTATCCTTCCCTCCATTTCTTCCATCAACTCTCTTCTTTCTCTGCATCTCTCGTTTTCTTTCCTTTTCCCGTCTACCATCTACCTTTCTTTCTATTTTTCGTCCATCTCTCCCATCCTTTCCTCCTCCTCCTTCCATCAACCATTCATTTCACCTCTTTATCTACCTCCATCTCTCCTCCCCATCCCCTAATCACCACCTTCCCTCCCTCCCTCCTTCCATCAACCATCCATTTCACCTCTTTACCTACCTCCATCTCTCCTCCCCTTCCCCTAATCACCACCTTTCCTCCTCCTCCTTCCATCAACCATCTATCCCACCTCTTTACCTACCTCCATCTCTCCTCCCCATCCCCTAATCACCACCTTCCCTCCCTCCTTCCTTTCCTCCTCCTCCTCCTCCTTCCATCAACCGTCTATCCCACCTCTTTACCTACCTCCATCTCTCCTCCCCATCCCCTAATCACCACCTTTCCTCCCTCCTTCCTTTTCTTCCTTCCAGTCATGTTTGTTGACCTGACCTCCCTTCCCTGGAGACCTTACTGGCGCCACCTGTATTCCTCCACTTTCACAGTCCATCCATCCATCTATTTGTTTACCTATCTATACCCCCATCCATCTACTTGCTTATCTATCCATTATTCATTCATCTATCCATCTACTTGCTTATCTATCCATTCATCTATCCATCTACTTGCTTATCTATCCATTCATCTATCCATCTATCTGTTTACCTATCTATCTATGTGTCAACTACTTGCCTATCTATACATCTATCTATCCATCCATCCATTCATTTGTTTGCCTATCTATCTATCCATCCTCTTGCCTATCTATCTGTCTCATTTACGACACTCTACCTCACCTTATAGTAGACTCCGTCTCACAAGGACCATTAGGCCTGTTAACTGTTTGAAGGTAGTTTGTATATTATTGATCATCCATCCATCTGTCTGTCTGTTTGCCTGACTATTCATTCATCAACATATCTATCTGTTTACACTTGCCCCTCTATCTACCTAACCTATGCATTCCAGCCTATATATAAGACAGTGGTGTGTGTGTATTCTCTCTCTCTCTCTCTCTCTCTCTCTCTCTCTCTCTCTCCTCTCTCTCTCTCTCTCTCTCTCTCTCTCTCTCTCTCTCTCTCTCTCTCTCTCTCTCTCTCTCCTCTCTCTCTCTCTCTCTCTCTCTCTCTCTCTCTCTCTCTCTCTCTCTCTCTCTCTCTCTCTAGGCAGCCAGACACAAAAATTGATAGGGTCGTTTGTTTACTTATAGGATATCACTTAGCCTTCTAAATACCTAAAGTAAAACCTATCCTCTACTCGTATAATGTGGTAGGTAGTCTGTATGTATTCTGGCTCAGTGCATGGCAGGGATGAGAGAAGGTGTGGAGGAGATTGGAAAAGTGGGTGTGTCAGAAGTAGGGCTAAGATGGAGTGCAGTGGGTGTGTTGGGGATGAGAGAGGAGGTGGAGGGGGTGAAACTGGAAATATGTATGAAGTGTACAAGTGTTTGGGGGGAGGGGGGGGGGGGAGGGGTTGAGACTGGAAGGAAGGGACAGTACATGGGGTTGGGGGGACAGATGGAGACAGAATATGGAAATGGAGGGGGGAAAGGGGGCTAAGATGGAGTGAAGAGGAGATGGAGGAGTGGAGAAGAGGAGGAGGTAGTGATGAAGCCGGAGGTAGATTGATGGATAGGAAGGGGATGATGAGGTAGAGGGAGTGGAGGGATGTGGAGAGAAGAGGTAGGGAGGGAGGTTTGATCAGTCAGTGCCCCTTAGAGTTAAACACACACACAGACACACACACACACACATATAGACAGACAGACAGAGAATAGGGTAGTAGTGAGATTAGACTAAATGATATCCTAATGGTCACTACTATACCAACCCTCTTATCCCCCCTACACACACACACACACACACACACACACACACACACACAAAGCAACAATATCCAGTGGCCTTCAGTCTCGTTCACACACACACACACACAAATCAACACTATCCAGTCATCTTTAGCCTCGTACACACACACACACACACACACACACACACACACACACGACGAGCAAGTTGTATGTATGTATGTTACTCCTCCCTAACAGAACCGGTCCTAAAGTAATCATGGTTCGTTCAGTTTGCCCAGCCACTCCGTATACGTAGCCTACGTCTGGCTTTTTCCCCTCGGCTCAATTTTTTTCCCTCACAACACACACACGCGCACATATTCTCTCATACACACACACATGCACGCACACGCACATATTCCCTCACGCACACATATTCCCTCACACACACATATTCCCTCACACACACATATTCCCTCACACACACACATATTCCCTCACACACACATATTCCCTCACACACACATATTCCCTCACACACACATATTCCCTCACACACACATATTCCCTCACACACACATATTCCCTCACACACACACACACATATTCATTCCCGCACTCACATTCAAATACACACATATTCCTTGACACACACACACACACACACACACACACACACACACACACACACTCTAAGAACTGATTGACCTATCTTTTGGCCTTGGACGGACCCTGTTTAACACTACCTATCAGTTAAATTTAGTTCGTGGGTATTCGAATTGGAATTTATTATTAAGTCATTATTTACACAACCTTGAAGACAGAAAGGGAGATATTTATTTATATTTATTGTTTGTTTTCTATTTTATTATTATTTATTTACTTATTTTTTATTCTTTTTTTTTTTTTTTTTTCTATGATAAAGTCTGCCGTAATCTTTCAAAATTTGTCATTAATTTAGTCTACGGGGTTTGCACATAATATATTTTCATGTTTGTAGTGAATTTCGTGCCACGTGTTTTGTTGATCAGGTCCAGCTGTTTTCTCCTTCTCTCCAATTCTCCCGTAAGGAAAATTTGATCGTCATAGAAGGGAGGGAGAGAAATGGAGGAGAAGGAAGGGAGGAGGAGGAGGAGGAAATGAGGAAGGGAGGGAGATGAGAGAAGAGAAGGAGGGAGACGAGAGAAGGGGAGGAAGGAGGGGAGACGAAAGAATAGGAAGAGGAGGAAGGATTGAGGAAGAGATGGGAAGGGAAGGCAATAAGTTAGAAAAGGAGGGAAAAGTTTGAAGGAACGGAAAGATAGACAAACAGACAATTGGATGATAGGAGAGAGAGAGAGTCATGATTGTTATTAATGATGGTTCTGTTCTTGCCACCTTATTATTCTACACCAGTCTCTCTCTCTCTCTCTCTCTCACACACACACACACACACACACACACACACACACACACACACACACACACACACACACACACACACACACACACACACACACACACACACACACACACACACAAACAAACAAACACAAACACTTGAAAACCACCAAGAATGTTAATTGGAGTAGTGTAACGAGTTCTATTAATGTTGATAGATCTAAATAATTATCACCCGCTGTCCTTACCAACAACAACAACAACATACCACCACCACCACCACCACCAACAACAACACAACCTACAGACCACCTACACCATGAAACCAAAGTTCTCAAGATCAAGGACCACCTTGATATGAGAGGCACACAAACACTTGCTGCAGCCTCCATAACCCACTCCACCCACTACACTACACGGCAGTACACCCACACATGCCAAGGAACATCAAAACAACACCCAGTACACGATACCATACTATCATGTCTTACACCCTACCCACCCCAAAAAAATCTCCAGAAACATATCCATACTCAAATCACTCATCAGTCCATACAAACACTCAAAAACAACACTCAGCTGCATGTACGACCTCCTGACATCCACCCATCTGAATCCTCCCTTCCCCATGAGGACAGAGTCCACCTGCAATGTGGCCACCACCCGGCCCTTCTGACATTATGGAAGTCTGCAATGTACACAACAACACAACATACACTCTCTGAGGGCACTGTGGGAAAGCCTGGTTCAGGCCATGGCCTTCCTCAGGAGCTCGGGACTGCTCGGCCAGACAGCTTGAGGAACTTCAACAACAATACTGATAACAGCAACTACAATTAATAGAAGTGTATGCTATATAGTGTAGAAGATGAAGGAGAAGTGTATGTCAGTGTAGTAGATAAAAAGAAGTGTATGTTGGGGAGTAGACCAAGAGAGGTGTGTATTGGGGGAAATAGTTGATGTATTGGAGGAGGGTCTTTCCTAACATTATACTACACTCTGTCTGCAGTCAGTTTATTCCTGTAAACTACTTATCTCATCTCTCCACCAGCATCCATCACTACTTGTCTTGCCTAACTTCTTTCATTCCTAAGCTGCCACACAATTACTTAAACCATATACTGTATTAACATGACCTTGACCAAATTCACTTCTTCCTTATTATGGGTAGAATATTTTCAGGTTTTATGTGCCCACTAATCCATGGTCACAGTCTGTAGTTCTTAACCACCACTTTGAAAATATGTACGTTGATTGACATAACACATGTGGATGCAAAGTTCCCCATAATTTAATGTAATATTTGCCTCCATTTTCCAGTCACTGCCACGACGCCGCTCACACAGTTCAGGAGGGAGTAGTAGCAGTAACAATACCAACAACAGTGGTAATGTGGTGGTGGGGGCATCTTCCCTCTCACCCCACCAGGTGATCACCACACTACCCATCACTTCGTTACCTGTCACCTCCCTGACAGTCACATCCATACCCATCAGCACCTTGCCCGTCACCTCCCTGCCCCTGTCGCCGGCCACATCTCTGCCCCACATTGCCCCCGCCCCATCTACAACCCTACCCCACATCGCCCCAGCCTCATCTCTACCGCACATTGCCCCAGCCACCTCAACCGCCACTTCCACCTCCAACTTCCTGGCTCAACTTCTCAACTCGGGTATTTACACTTTACATCACTCCACAAGATTGTATGAATGAATAGAGCACACCCTGAGAACCGAACCAAGGAAAAATCAACAAAAAAATACCCTTACAATACCACACTAACCTAACCACAGAATTGTACAGCTGGTATTTTATATTATTGTTTTTTATAGTGTTCAGTATCCAGGGGGTTGGTTAGGTGGAGTGAGTGATGAAGGGAGAGGGGAGAGTAATGGATAGGAAGAATAAACAGGTGATAGATAGCATGGGAGGTAAATATAAGCATGTCAGAAGCAAAATAAGATAAATTAAGCTTATTCATAGTGTATAAAAGGATTGGCTGGAGGACTATACTGTATAAGTGTTGTATTCTATCAGATAACTGACAATGACAACAATGTTTATCCAATGACTTGCATAATCTTGTGGCAGTAGTCCATCTTCATAATGTAAGTTGTAAAGCCATTATTTATAAGTAATAGGAAGGATTTAGCTCATGGAGGTATGGAGTACATTCCTCTTAATAATAGTATTTTATGTTGTCAGCAAAGTCAGCAATTATGAAATGGTTGAATGTGGTGTATGTTTTACAGAGTTAATTTATATTATTATTATTGTTATTAATATTATTATTATTATTATTATTATTATTATTATTATTACTTGAGTGGGATAACATTATGCGACGTTGATGTTGCTTGCTTGCATTGTATTTTTATCATCATCATTACTTTCCAGGCACATACCAGGTAAGCAGCAGTGATGGCGGGGGTCAGCTGGGAACACTCAAGACCAACCTCATGGCCATCACCAACAAGGTGCCCCTGGTACTGCCCGCTGAGGTGGTTACATCCAACAGTAGCAGCGGTGGTAGTAGTAGTAGCAGCACCAGCAGCAGCAGTAGCAGTAGTGGTACTTGCAGTAGCATCAAGCCAGTGGTGACAACAGCACTGGTGGCACCTCCCATCACACTCAACGCCGTCACCCCTTCCATGCTCAAGTCTGAGCACTCTTTCTCACAGGTACGTCAACAACAATTTGGACAATGGGGAAGCAGTACTGTACCTTTAACATATTAATTGTTGTGTATTGACTTAATTAGCTCAAGTGAACAGTACATTTCTCAATGAGCAAATTTGGTGAGGGAATATTGCTTTGGATTGCAATTATGTAAATGAGATAATCATTGGGGAGGGTAGAGTGTTGGGTCTTTTAATATAGTCCATTTCCATAAGACATGCATGTATTCTCCCTCAGGCGATGTCCACCTGGAGTTCGAGTTTCCCCCATGGCACCTCCAAACAGTCTCCCCCACACCAAGAACCCTCATCCCCACTCATGGTCAACATACCCTCACCACCCAACAAGGCTTTCAGGTGAGTGGATAAGTAGTGGCACAAAGAGTGGGACTAGGAAGGGAGTGAGAAAGTAAAGTGGAAAATAAGGGAGAATGAGAAAGGGTAAAAGATAAATGAGAGATGATGAAGATGAGAGAATGAAGAATTCAGGGATGATAAAGAACAGGTAGGAGGGAGAATGAAAGAATATGAGAGTGAAGGAGGAGGATAGGAATGAGAGTGAATGATGTTGACCTACATAAATATGATGATATCTGTGTCCTCTGCAGAGTGAATGATGTTGAGTTTTGTTGACCTAATTGATAGTGTTATTTGCAGAGTGAAATCCGAATCAGACCGAGTACAGTACAAGGAACATCGCCGCGTGTGCCACATCAACGCTGAACAGAAGCGACGCTCAAACCTCAAGAGCAACTTTGACGTTCTTCACCAACTTATACCTTCCATCAGCCAGAATTCCAATGCAAAGGTCAGCTGAAATAATTTATGTGAAAATGTTATGCATGTGTGTGTTTTGTGATAATGCACAAGATTCCCTTCCAGCTATTGCCACGCCTTGAATGCATGATATATTGAATGAATGCCAATGTTTGTAGATTGTAGATACCGTAATTACTTTGTATTTTTTGTCTGGTGTTTGGTTAAAGTCTTGCCAAGTCGGAGTTAGTCTTTACAACAATGGTCATGGATTTATACTTTTAGCTACAGAAAACAGACCATAGGTGCAGTTAGTCATAGATTATCTTGAGTTCATATTGTGTATTTGTATATAAACTCACTCACTGATTGACTTACTGTGGATGGCCAGCAGATCAGCAAGGCATTGATGCTGCAGAAGGGAGCTGAGTACATCCACCAACTCAAGTCAGAGAGGCAACAACTCACAGAGAAGGCTGACCAACTACGTGCAGAGATTGAGGCCTTGAGTAATGATATAAGGTTAGACTTTAATACTGATACAATTATAATGGCTCCTCAATATTATGCTACCACACGTAACACTTGTCATTTCACACAGGCACGTAGGTCAATTACTCTTTATGGTGGTGAATTACAGAAACCTGGTGAAACATGTTTTGAGGTGATGTTGATGTGTCTTGATAAAAAATATATATATCACATTCAAACTGAGCTGACAACAGAAACTCATATACCTCGTTTGAAGTGCAGCAACAACTAGGTATGACATCATTGTTGCAGTCAATAAAATTATGTTTACAGTAATTTACAGGGAGATATTGATTCACCGTACAAACATAGAGTCTGCAATATAGCCTTGAATGTACAAACTGGTATTGATTGACATCATTTCTACCTCACAGCAATTCCCAAGCTCAGTTGCCGGCCACAGGAGCCCCCATGACTCACGCCCGGTACAGCAAACTCAAGGAAATGTTTGTGGTGTACGTGCGTGAGAGAACCCTGGCCTCATGGAAGTTCTACATTTTCTCCCTTATCACGGAACCGCTCCTCGAGTCATTCAACAGCAGCGTCTCCACCAGTTGTCTCGATGACCTCTGCCGATCCTCCCTGGCCTGGCTTGATCAACAGTGCTCCCTCAACGTGCTCAGGCCGTGTAGGTTGATGCTCTTGTTTTGTCACCTTGGCCATTTTGATTAATTGTTTTGGTTTGTTAGCTTCACTATATAGGTTCATTATGTTTTGTTTTGTCACTATGGCTTCTTAGTTTTTGCTTTATTTTGCATGGCCAGTTGGTAGCATCTTTGTTTTGGTTTGTCAGCTTAACAATGGAACTTTATTTGTTTCAGTTACACCAGTTGTGCTGATTGTGTGTAAATAGAGAATATCATTGTAAGTGTGTAGAGATGGTTCCGAGTCTATAATATAAGACCTCTTTGTTCTCTTGTTTCAGATGTGTCAAGTGCAATGAGGAAGCTGAGCACCACCACCAGTGTGTTGGCTGACCCTGAGAGTCTGCCTGAGGAGGTATACCGTAGTGTTACCAAACAGGAGACTGACCGATACCACCCTCGGTGATCCCTGCCATCCCCTGCTCTATAACACTCAACCCTCTTGTGATTCCCTCTGCATCATATCCTATTACCCACCTTGCCTTAACCTGTCATGCTCTACAATATTCTAGACTCCTAACAATGCTTTCTGTATCTAATCCTACTACTGTACCTACCTTCTCATGGTTTCCCCTTTGCCCTGTGATGCCTCACTCTCCCATAGTTCCTTCCCTGCCCAGCCAAACTTCACTGTGCCATGAAATCATCACATTTTATTACATTCATATTGCCTCATGTGTTTGACCCTCTTCATCCAGCCTCATCTCTTTGTCTTCTGCCCCAAATTTTTGTATAACACAATATCCCTAACTGGGCGTTTTATTATCTTGGATGTTTGTTTATACTCATCCATATGAACCCGCCTGGATTTCAGCCCTCAGTTCTATGCTGACATATTCTCAAGCTCAATATTTCCTCCCACCAGCTGCCATTGATCCCCAACATTGGTTCACCTCACCAAGTAAGCAATGGGAACAGCACTTACTGACCATGTTGATAAAGTGAGTGTCAGTTTCTTTTTTACATAATTCTAAAGCTCGATAGATGCCAGACAAATAAATACAGTAGGTAGAAACAGAACGTTGATGAAAGGATTTAACGAGCTTTGATCTGAAGTAACAATGGCAGAATGTCATCAGTAAAGACCCCTTATTCAGTGGCATTCCCACATACAAAAAAGCTGTGTCGTTAACCCTTGTTCATTAGTTGTTACTGTTGTTATTGTTGCTGAGTTTGGAGTTTTGACGTTCCCTGCCTTATGTTTTGTTGTGGTGGCTTATCATGTCGGTTTTTGGTGTGGCTCGATGGCAACAGGTCGCCACTTCCTCTATTACAGCATTATACAGATACTGTAGTTCTGCAATTCAAACTTTTTCACTTCAGTAATATTAATAATTTGGGGAATATTTATTATCATCAGTAATCACAATTAAACCAAAAATTTTCTAATTTACTGTATTGCGTTGTGTAATTTTTCAAAAATAGTTTTTTTGTATTTTACAGCAAAAACTATGCAGAAATACTTAAATGTAGCAGATATCAATCATTTGATAAGAAAAATATGTACAGTTTTTATGAGCTCTATATATAAGTAATACTCTTACAAAAAAGGTGATAGTATAAAAGCAAGGAGAGTTACTGCACCCTCACCCATCTGTTGTATATTGGCTTATGCTATAAGAATGTGCATTATTCAGCTGAGGAAAATAATGTAATAATACTGTATATTCATTTGTATATACCAAGGGATATCATAAATCTACACATTCCCATGAGAGATGATAATACAAAGGAACATGAGGTGCAGTACCTCCTTCCCTTGGATTCAGTAATAATATGCCTTGTAATACTTACGGCCATATGCAAGAAATATTATGGACTAGACGATGGCATTGACCCACACATTGGCACCAAGTAAAATCCATGGGTTCATCATACCAGTCACCACCATCATCATCATCAGGGCCACCAAGTCAAGTCAATGGGGTCGTCGTACCAGTCACCACTGTCATCCTACTGGACCACGCGTTCATTTTCATACGGCTGTTACAGCAGCTGCAGAGAGTGAACCCCACATCAGCTGTCCTTACACCTAGCACCGATGAGGAGTGTCGGGTGATTGCTGGCTTCCAAGTACAAATCCTTCTCTGGCAGGCACTTAGCTATTTGATTCTTACCCTTCATACCCCTCTGCGCCTTCAACCTTCAGTGAATAAAAGGCCGGCGCTCTTTTGTATATAGCGGCCTGAATTTCTTCCAGGCCTGTGCCGACAATTAAATGGAATTTATGTTGTGCCAAGATACAGCAGGGAAGTTTTTTACTGTATATAGAATGTTTGTGGTATTATAGACAAGCACGTATCAATGCAAAAAAATATATATATGTTTTGGAAGGGGACTATGATACATTAGTTCAGAATGTTTATAGTATAGTGTAACTAATGGCAATCTGTGTTTACGGTTGATACTGTTTACACTTCCTTAAGGGCAAACGTTAAACCCTCTACACTGATTCAGCATAATGTACAGAGGGTAGTAAAGGAACCAGCTCCACAAAGAGAAGTATTACATGATTGTTCTGTCATTTTTCATTTAGCTGCAAAACACTTGATTGTCTGTCTGGACATGATTTACCAAGCTTTGTTTTGTATGTTAAATGTAGTAGAATTAAGAAGTGGAAGAAGAGAAAACTTAAGAACAACTCACTCTCACTCACACTTTCACACACACATATACCCATATCACCATTATGTAGTACATGTGCTTCTGAAATTCTGATGAAAATTGACAGAAACCAACTTGTGTAACACGACTGTACAGAGAGTTATACAAGGTGCTCCTTGAGTCACCTTACTAAGTGCCAGTGCCCATCATCAGGTTGCAATTTTTAATATTTTAATGTTTTCAAGGCCTCAAACCAATAGGAAGAGACAGGGTGTGTACAGTACAGTAATAGTGGAGTTGTTTGGTTGATAAGGCCTTGATGTATACTACAAGCTCAATATAAAATGGATTCAATTCCCTAACTGGATATTTGTAGTTCTTTATTATGTATACAGCAGATAAGAAACATGATATATACAACATTTCGTTGATGTTGTCGTAGAATACTTTTGTGGCACTTGGTGAGATGCATCAAGAATTGTCTTGTATATTTCATGTACCCATAACCCTTCAAACTACAGCAATCATTTATCACTGATTCATGTACCCCTTCCCCTTCAGTCCTGAGTAAATCACATTCAAGTCTTCAACAATCTCTTCTTTCCTTGTTATTAACTCAAAGTTTGCTATTTCACCTTTATTTCATACTGTGGTGGCATATGACATAGCAATTGCACTGCCTTAAGTATATTCATTCATATGGGTCATTAAAAGTAGAGTAATTTAATAACAATTCATGGTTAAGGCATTTCCTTACAGGGACAGTCTGTAGAATATGTACATAATTTTCCAATTAATGTTGTGATACAATTTTTCTCTAAGCCCCATTCTTGTGTTGTTCTTCGCAAAAAAAGTATACAGTATATATTTATCCATTGTATAATACTTCCCAGCATGAAAAGTGATGACAGTGTGTACAGTACATTGAAAAGATTTGCGTAATTTAAGGGTTGAATGTGTAGCCCCACTGGTTCCCATCAACCCTCACTAATTTGGTTGAGTTGACATTACTGTACTCATGATACCTTTCCTTCAAGAGAGAGTTTTGTATAACATTAGCACAGTTTCCTTCATCCCCCAGTCAAACTTGGTAAGGTTTCCTCTGTCCTCCATCCTGTAGGCTGAAGATTGTGGGACTCTGTCAGTCTGAGCTGAGTGAGGTAAACCATAGAGTCAGACAAGGATGTGGATAATGTACTTTTATTATACATGCTTTACTTATGTATATTGATGACCTGCTCTGTATTTTCCTTGGTTGTATGATTTTGTTTCTTTTATTACATAATATAAAGTATATTTATTACTTATTTTGTTATGCAAGGAGTACCCATACTCTTTCTCTCATATTTAGTATGCAGGATATGATTTACTCATGTATTTAATATTAGATATGAATGGAAGCTGCTGTGAAGATGTTTTCAAGTGAATAAAGACATTTATTAAAATTAATTTTTACTTGGCGTCCAAATACAGTACTGTATAATGATAGTGACAATGCCCCTTTCTTAAAGGGAAATAACATTTCCTGAAATTACTTACTGGAGACAGAAAGTAATACTACTTTGGGACCCAGCTTGTGAATTAACTTCAGCACTGTGATTACGCCCAAGAGAGGAGCAACAATACAATAACAATCATCAAATATGATTAATGGCAACATTTCTGTCCCCATATTATCCCACTGAAGGGTGTGATGACCTGAGGTTGAGATATTACAGTATGTATGGTTATTAAGAGGAAGGTTCCATAGAGGGGTTATTGCCTGTGGTGAATACAGTACTATTAATTAAGGGTTGGAGCACCAACCATAAATTCCTTTTAATTCTTCAGCTGTCCTTCCTTTACTTTTGTTTCCTTCATGCTTGTTGTCCCACATTTTCATCGTCCTACAGGGTTTTCCAGGCCTGGGGCGGTCTTCATTCACCCACATAAAGATCATTATCAAAATAATCCTCCCCCCCACGACCCTGTGATCATGAATGAAAACTGGAGGCTTCTGATTCCTCCTGACCACTCCATGAAACAAGTTCCTTTCATATGGTGTGTGTGTTTCGTGGCAATATTTGAAGGACCCCTATAACTCCAATTTCTATGAGTACTGATGATGGGGGGCCGGCATAGTTATCTGCCAGCAGTATGGGGGATGGTTTTCAGTGTGACAATATAATTATATAGAAAAACTATAACCCCTCTATCCAAAAACAAGAACATACCAACAATACAAACTTAATAATATATCATTAAGGCTAACGGACAATGGAAAAGGAGTTAACATAAATGCGGTGAGTTTATACCAAGGATAATAGTCTATCATCCTTGGTTTATACTGTACAAGGATGCTACTCATTCTAGTACTGGGAGAAGGATAGGCCACTCATATGAGAGTTTTGATCATGGCTGTACAGCAGAGCCATCTAGCGGCTAATAGGAATCACTAACAGCTGGCGACTTTATTTACTCAGGAGCGGTGGGAGTTTTTTTTTTTTTTTTTTTGCTGAAGTTGATTTTGTGACTGAAATTGAGATTACTGGTTGCTCAACAATAAACTGTTCCAACAACTATAAGTGGAATAAGGATCTGTAATTTTTCTGCTTCCAAAAAGATCCTAAACGCGAGTTTTTACATAACTTAGTAAGCTTCGGAGTACAGATTTACCTGATTGTGATAGTTATATAGTATTAATTTGATATTAACTGGTGTTAGATGATGATATCTTATCCTTTAGCAAGCTACGAAGTACAGATGACTTATTGTGATACTTATACAGTATATAATGGTGGTAATGACATTGATATTAACTGGTGTTATATGATGATATATAATGCGTTCTATAGTTATACAGTATTAATTTTGGTGGTAATGAAAAAAAAATAGCAAGAATATTGGAAGCAGGAATGCTCTCATATAGAGTAGTGGTGGTGGGGGTAACAGTGGTGTACAGTAGCCTACTTACAGCTCATTGCTTTATAGTGTTAAGAATAAACTATATGTATATATTTTTTTGGTACTTTTACATCAAAATATTGTTGAGAAACATAATTATAGATGTACAGTATAAGCCAGTAAGAATCATCGCACATTGGAGTTACTGTAAGTAAATGGTCGGTATGGATGTTTTAGCAGTATATATATTAGGGCTTTGTCATATATATTATCGTAATTTATTATGTCATTTGACAACAATGAACGTAATTATTCATTCTATAGCCAATTAATTAGGAGTGTTGATTCCTGTTGTCCGCTAGAGGCGCTACCGTCCGAGCCAGCCACAATGACTACACCAAAAATAACACTGAGTGGCCTATCCTTCTCCCAGTACTAGAATCCACATAGAATCCTTGGTTATATTCACTGGGGATGGTATTCGTGATAATATATATATATATATATAGAAAAACCATAACCCCCTCATCCAAAAACAATAAATACCAATATCACTAACTAAATAATAATAGGGATAACAGACAATGGAAAAGGATTAAATATAAATGCGGTGAATTTATTTTATTACGTTATTTCCACCGTGTCCACCATCACCACCACAACACCAACCAAACCAACATGAGTGTCTACACATTTCTCGAGATAGATGTTAATACCCAGGTGAAGTGTAGATTGTGTAGCCATGATGGTGTGTGTAGTAGTGAGGGCAGTGTATGTTAGCCATGGGGGTGTATATGTGTGTGTATTTATGTGTGTATTATTTATTGTATTTGCCTCGTACATGCTTGTCAATCTGGATCTTTTATGTGTATGTTTTATTACCGTATTATATTTATTTCTTACTGTACACAAAATTAGGCTTGCGTGTGTTAATATATAGTATAGGAAACAGGACCAGATGCATAAAAATAGTAATGTTCTGTTGCTTGGAATAGTTTGGAGGAATGGGTTGCTCCAAATTTGTCAATCCTGTACGTATTGTCCCCTTAAAGGTCCATTCACACATGGGGTTAAAGGACCATGTGATGTAGTCAGCAAATTGGAGGTTAGTGAGGCCTTCAAATATTGCCACGAAAAGGCAATTGGTATTGAGTGTGGAGTGGTTGAGAGTGAAACATTGAGATGGTTTGGACATGTAGAGAGAATACAAGGTGTGGAGTTTGTAAAGAAGGTGTATGGAAGTGAAGTTGTGGGACCTGGTGTAGAGGCAGACCTCCGGTTAGATGGCAGAACAGAGTGGAAAAGTATGTAAAGGAGAGAAATGTGGGGGGCAGATTAGGGCTTGACCAAGTAAGGAGGGAGTGTTGGAACAGGGAGAACTGGAGACACTTCTGCCGTGGCCACCCCCTTGGAGAGAGTTCCCGGAGGGAACGAGGCATCAGAGCTATAGATAGATAGATAGATAGAATACACACCTATGTGAGATGAGCTTGTTTCGTGTCATGGTCAAGAGGAATCGAAAGCCTCTAATATTTATACACGATGACAGGGCCCTTAATTATTGTAGTATTGGCCACAAGAATTCATACACACACTGTTGTTGTTTTGGAGGGCTGACAACATATTTTAGGAAACGTCAGACTACAAAACTAAATTACAACATTATTATGTTTGTTGTTTGATAATCACCAAGTCAGTTGGTAGACCATTCATTGCAATATATAGGGCCATATTCGAGAAGGTTGGTGGTACGTACGATGGTGCGGTACAGGTACAATCAATGGCTCCATAGAAAAACAATAAAGCCGTCGTACCAGTACCATGCTATTGTCAACACCATCAATGTTCTTGCATACCACAAATAGGCTACTTCCACAATAATGACCTCTCTTTCCATATAGCCTGTGTAAGAATTCCTGTGGCCAACCATACATAGAGGTTGACATATTGTGTTATTTTTTAAATTATACAGTGCCTGAACTACTGAACCAGGCATGGAATATTTGAGTTAGACTCCATATTAATGTGAATGTTCATTTACATAATATTTGTAAGAGCTTCCATCTTAATGCAAAAAGTTTTTTACAGAATATTTCCATATTAGGATGAATTATATTTTTGAATTAAGGAACATTTTAGTTAGCTATTTTACTAACACAATTAATTTGTGGGCAGGTGGAGGAGCTGCGTTCCTACCTGAAGGAGGTGGGCGCAGAGATCTCAACAGAGCGGAGTACCAAGGGACTGGAGGACGACCTGCACAAGATCATCGGAGTGTGTGACACGGCGTTTGCTGCCCAGTCCACTGAGGCTGAGGTGGAGGCGCTGCTCAACTCCATCGTCTCTGTCCTCATTGTGGTGAGTTGGGTTGGAGTTATGTAATGGGATCACTCATTTGTTACTCATTCACATATTCCTCATTGTGGTGGGGGGGTCACTCATATGTTGTTGTGAGTGGTGTGGATATGGTGTAAAAATGGTTGGCAAATGACTATTACTTTACCATTGCAGGTTCCCGTGGGTGAGAAGACAGAGAGTCTGATCCTGGCATTTTGTGAGAAGCTGTCCAAGGCTCCATCTGACAGGCTTGGGAATGTTTGTCTAAGGGTGTAAGTGTTCTTATCAATCCAAACTTTCATTTTCTTTACCTACAATTACAGACTTTAACTTTAATGCACATATGAACAGCTCAAGCAAATATCTGGGCTTGAGTTTCATGCTTGCATGTTTTTAGTTTGGTATGTGAGTGGTTGCCTGCAACCTGTTTCCAGCTTCACATAAAGTTTTTAATGGCAATTTTTTCCAACTTGCTATTAAAGTAAGAATAGCTGACAAATGGTTACTTGCACACTGTGTCATCATTTTATTCCATTATTTATTGAAAAACTATTGTACTCCATGTTAAAGTGTTTCCTCCCACCCAGGTTGAATCTCCTCTTTCACGCTCTTCCCGAGAATCTTGGAGTGCGGTACCATGTGTACTACACCATGGTACAGGTGTCTGGGCGGATAGGACAGGTGCAGGCGGTATACCAGAGTGCTGAGAGGATGCGTTCCACCCTCAACACCGCCCAGCCACCACCCTCCCCAGAACAGATGCAGCAGCTCCTCCGCCTCCTTCACCAAACACTCATTGCTAATAAACTCAGGTAGGTACGGGTATTCAGTCACCTTAGTTTAGGTGGAATTTAGTGTGTGAAGAAAGATTGTATGTAAATATTGTTCTGTTTTAAAGGGAGAAAAATGAGGTACAAGTCAGGGAAGATACATGAATGATATTTGTAGGGTTGTTTTGAATATGAGGTTGTGGAGAAGGAAGGTAATTTGTGTTGACATTTAGAATGTACAACCCAGACCCTATTTTACAGTGAGGATGCCAGCAAGGTAATGATTGAGCTCCTGGGAACATACACCACTGAGAACGCCTCCCAGGCACGAGAGGACGCACACATCTGCATCAGTGCTTCCCTCGCAGACCCCACCACTTATATCATGGACCATCTCCTCACTCTTAAAGTACTGTATCTATTCCTCTAGACATTTGATTTCTCATAATCACTCTCTTTCTTCTTTCTTATAATCATCCTCTTCTTGCTTGATTTCCATTTATTCCCTCCTATTTTCAAGATGTACGTATGAAATCAGAGATGAAAATAAGTAAAGAAAGGAAAGTACAAAAACAAGTACTATTCTCTTGGTTCAGTGTTCAGATATTCATTATGTCTTTGTTTAGTAAAAAGTATTGAGATGGTTTTTAAGTTACTGTTCAAATTTAAGCACATGATTGATACACGGTGCATAAGCCCGTACTACACATACAAGCTCTGAACTGATTTACCTGTTTTATTAGGATTATTTAAATATTAAAAATACAAATTTTGCCAGGATGAATGTCAAGTGTCCAATCTTTATCGCCTTACTGAGTGTGACTTGTTTGCAGCCAGTGAAGTTCCTGGAAGGTGAGTTAATCCATGACTTACTGACCATCTTTGTGTCAGAGAAGCTGCCTGGTTACATTCACTTCTACAACAATCACAAGGAGTTCATCTCTTCCATCGGTAAGTTAATTTATTGGTTCTTATATTTCAGCATTATGCTGTGATCTTTGCCAGGATATAATATACTGTATATATTTTTGTCTTTTTATAGTTTCATTTTGAAGGGTGAGTAATTTTTGTGGTTTGGCCTCATGAGATTGAAAAAAATTTAAAATAGAAGACATTTTTTTAAGAAACTGAAAAAATCATAAGTTATATCGTAAGTTCAACCGTGGGAGGTTAGTGGAAATCTAGGTCATATGTAGTAACTTCTTAACTTTGGTTTTGAAATCTCTTCATATATAAGTACACATACCTGTTGTCATCATAATCTTTGTTTTGCATCCTTTCTTTTCCATACACACATCATAATTATGCTCTCTATAATAAAACCATGTGTAGTGCTTTGCTTGCCATTACCATGAAAAGTTCATGTATGCTCATATTCATTATGTTTTTACCTGCCACACACATTCTGTATACCTTTCAGTAACAAGATGTATGGAGCATTATGTCTGTGATAGTTAGGTGTAGTTTGTTACGTCTCCTTTATGTTTGACTGATTGGAAAAAAAACTAGCATATTTTCACTCTTGCTATTCCTGCTACCTGAATTTATCCTCTGTTTTACAACCCAACCTCATACAGGTCTGGACCATGAAGCCAATGTTCGCAAGATGAGGTTGTTGACTTTCATCCAAATGGCAGAGAATCAGACAGAGATGGGCTTTGACTTGATTATGCAGGAACTCCAACTGGGAGCTGAGGAAGTGGAGGGATTCATCATTGAAGGTAAACATTCTTTCCTTGTTTTACCCTCTAATACTTTATCAATGGAGGATATATAAAGTTTCATTATCTTGTTTTAATACACACAGGTAATTTTATGCTTCCTGTCTTGACTGTGCTGCCATAATTTATCTATTGATGTGAAAGTCGATGCAGGATACTCTTGATATAAAACTAATAAATACTAATATATAGTAATTCATTTTACACTCGGTCCCACCAAATGTTTTCCCAGGATGAATGTCTATTATGCTTGTGTTGAATATGTGCCACACGAAAAGTACAGATAATCAGGCAGGGTAGAAAGAACTGCCCACTCTTGTAGAAGGTTTTTCAGTTTCACTAATATGAATACTGCATTATGCAACCTTTACATGACATTCCCATCCCTCCCATTCCCCACAGCCCTAAAGACGAAGCTTGTGAGCGCCCGGATGGACCAAAACCAGCGCAAGGTATATGTCACGTCCCGGGTCCACCGAACTTTTGGCCGGTCACAGTGGCAGGCGCTACACGAGATACTTACCGGATGGAAGACCAACCTCGCGCAAGTTAAAGATTCCATGCAGGCTATAGTCACTGCACCCATCACTGCAGGCAAATGAAGCAAACAGTAACAACAGTTTTTCTTGTAAGTTTTATAATTAAAACTATCATCTCCCATCTTGTTTAACTGGTACTTCAGCTTTGTCAGTAAGTGTACAGTAGTAGAGTTTGTTCTCAGATTTTATTTGTTTTGTAACAAAGTGTTTCATCAGCAAAAGAAGAAGTCTCCTACTTTTGTGATACTTTATAAGTAACTTTATGGTTTATTTTTACATTTGGAATATGTCTTGAAAAATGTGTAGATTCTCATGTTATCAGTTGATTGAATACAAAGCTAAAGGACACAGCATCTCATTCAGTACATTACAATCCTGAACAATATGCCACAGGTATGCAGTTATTATATATTAATGATTCTGAATTCAGTGTCATTAACCCTCTAACCGCGTGCATATTTGAGCCCATCAATTCTGTACTGCGGGCATATTTTTGCAAAATGTAAACAAACATTTGGTTCTAATAGCGTGTAAACCACTAAACCTACATATTGAAGTACAAAGCTTTAGCTGTCTCCAGATTTTATTGTGAAGACTAAATGGACATCTGTAGGATGGGTAACCAGCTCAGAATGACAACTCAAAAATCACTTTTACACTCTCCTAACATATCCAAGTACGTTTTCACGCTCTGATTTTGTTATAAAACGTGTCAGAATCACATTTTTCAACACAACAATATGAAATATAACATCACACGTTTTTCTTAAAACAATATGGTAATTAGCGCAAAAGCGGAGGGCTGAAAATACATCTTCACATGCTTATAAATATTCCTACACTGGCTTGACAAGGCTGGTGTTACTCGTAGGAGCTCTTGAGCACACATACCCTCTGTTGTGAGCCTAATCAAGTATGTCAGGGGGTGCGCATATTTTGAAAAATGCGTCTGTCGACAATTTGGGACCCCCATGGTCTACCACGACTTGGTGGTTGTGCCGACAATTGTAGACACCCGCGGTTTAAGGGTTAATGGTGGATATTTATTTAAGTGAAGGTAGTATGATTTTAGTGTTTATCTTTTAATCTCCAGTTGGGGTAACTTCCATACCGGTAATGGTATTAAAAAATTTTAGGAGCCCAAAATATCATTTTATGAAACCAGTGATGGCAAATTTCATAGAGCTGAGATTATCGTGGGCTTGAAAGAGTGTGCAGGTTGTTTGTCCCGCCCTGTTGTTATAATATCAATTTTTTATCCTTGGCTGTGGAGCCTCTCACCCGTTAAAAATAGGGAATTGATGATGATGAATTGAACCATTGGAGGAATGCCATCAGCAAGTAATAGGAAGGCTGCAATTCTAGTATAACCTTTTATAACCTAATATAGTAGGTCTGTAACTTATACCTACATCAGCATGTATGCAGAGTAATGACGAGATATCTCCACACATTTTCACTATTTAGTGATGATAATCTTGACAAGGTCAATGCTCTGTATTGAATGTGGAAAATCAGGGTTGAGAAACAAAAATTATAAAATGTATATATTATCTTTAAAAATTCTTACAACAATAAATTGCACTTTAAATAGTTCTAGTAACTAACAACATTTCTACACAGGTAAACATACAGTACAAAACTTTCACAAAAGGGCTTTCTATAAATAACCATAATCGTCTGTTATATCTACAGCTGACAGTGAATGTCCAGTCAACATTGATAAAGCTGTGATTGGTCAAAACACACCACCCAGAGGTCATGAGACTCTTATTTTAGCTAATCAGAAATGACTAACTCCACACCCCTGATTGGAAGGCACTTAACAGTTATATAGGAAGCATTACTTGCAAAGCATCTAACTTTTCAGCCACCACACACTGATAGACTAAGTACAGCATTACTGCTAACTTGTTCATATGATAATTATTTGACTACACATAATATTGTAACTGACAAATGTATTGGTTCCCTTCCATCCATTGAATTTACTTTCAAAGTTTATAAATTGCAGAGAAAACTAGAGTTGTGTAATGGATAAGCTTTAATATGTATTTGCTTGCATTACATTTGCAATAAAGCCAAGAAATGATGGTAACTGCACATTTGCCAGGTTAAATTATTGCATTATAGTACAAAACCTTTCACACAATAATAAATTAAAGCATTTTAGCTACTTCATACATACATGGCCTTAAAGACATATTAATATACTGTACTGTACACTTTCAAATAATTTTACAAGCACAGTAGGCTAAGTACAATGAGGCATATGACAACTTAAAGGGCACTAAGGGTCCAAATGGCAGTTTTGTTTTGTTTTCTGGTATGTTTATACAAATCATATGATAGTTTTTGTCAAGTATATTTTCTTTCGTCATTTTTCTGCTTGTACAGGGAAAGTGAAGGATAAATACTTTTTACTCGTTATTTTTTAAGAAGGGAAATATGCCATTTTTGTGTAAGTAATAAACAACTATGATCTATATAATACAGGATGTTATGTGAGGGAACTATAAAGAAATGGTTAAATATAGAATTATATACATAGGACAGAACGATGACAACATTCTAGAGCAAAGAACCAGAGGCCATATGGCACAAGATTACCTAAGTAGTAAACACAACACAGGTGATTTTATCGGTAAGAGATAACCTATGTCTAATCGTCCACAGCATCGGGGTCCTTGATTAGCTTCCATTCCTTAGCACACACCTTGAGAGTATCATGTGCATACTCTCGTGCCTTAGGTAGTACCAGTTCAGGGTTATCAATTTTCATAATAGCTTCCAGGGCAGTCTGTTTGGGGAGAGAAGTATGTAATCATAAAAACTAAATTACCGGTACCAACTTGTGTGATTTTGTGGATTCAAATACAATAAACTGAAGCACCCCCCCCCCCCCAAAAAAAAAAAAAGCTTGATCTGATCATTAAGAATAGAGACATATTAACAAAGCACTTTCCCTCGATAACTTAACAAAAACAAGCTATATTTCATTAAAAAAATTGTGCCTATACAAAATGTAAAACCACATATTTTGTGAAAGTTTATTTCAGTACTATAGATATAGACAACTGACCTTGCAATGCGTATCGATGACCTTCTCTGCAGTGTACTTATCGTGGCTCACCATAAGGTATACAATGACACAACCACGGTACTGAATGTCTTTGTTACCATGGGACAACAAAAACTGGAGGATCTCTTGCCAATCCTTTGCCTAGGGGAACCATGCAAGACAGTACAAGTATTAACAGAGGGGAGTGCCAGATACATACACTACATATGATTTTTGTCATGATAATACAGTACACTCAACCCACGGCTATCACGCCTATATTAAAAGCTGCCAATATACCACTATTGCGCACAAATAGATGGCTATCACGCAACCAAAATTATCGAAATTCAAACATTTCAAACATACCGCTAGCGCCAGCTCGCCCAGCGAGGGTAGATTCACTCTGTGATTGGTGGTGATGTCAAAGCCAGCTGAGTGCTCATTGGCTGCTCGACGCTAGTCCGGCCCCGCCTCCAACATGGATATTTTCCAACAAGCCAATAATAAATTCAACCATGCGTTTTCCGTGTGCGATTAGTGATAGCGACAACAATGGTATTTTTTGTAAGTGAACAATGGCCAATGTACCCCCACCCAGTCCGCCTACCATTGGCCAACATAATGCTGCTGCACCAGCCAGAGAGCTGATTGATGGAGGCAAAACGAAACTAAGTGCAGCCAAAAAATATAACATTAATGAATCTACCATAAGGGCATCTACAAGAACTGGGAACATATTAAGAAGCATATCGAAACTGCCCCATCCCATGCTGCTTCCCAGGCCTTACATAGCCAAAATCAACTGCTTCTCAAGACTGAACAATTGCTGGGAAGATGTCTCAAAGGGTTTTTATGTACAATTGTTTTATAATAGCCTTGTGCATGTTCATTTTAAGATATGTGTACAAAATGGTCAAAATAGGGTATAATAGGAGGTCGTGCACCAAATAGGTGCTTCCAATAACTCGATGGCAATCTTGGAATCGGTACAGTTGTCCGCCATTACCAAGAACCAGGTGGAAATTTTCTATATACGTCTTATTTCGATTAGTCCATTCTATGTCAAGGACAGTGGATATGTTTTTTGTAGTGTTTTATCCTAACAAGAATTTTTTTATATTAATATTGTGTATATCGATAGTCAACAAAATATTTCCGTATTGTGTGAACCCAAATACATATAAAATAGAATACTGGACAGCAAGTGCTGGATGCTTGGTTGTTCGTAATTAAATATAAGAATAATTTAGAATAAACGACTTGTTCAGAACTGCTTCTGGGCCCAGAGCCAGAAAAACGGTCCCGCGTACGAGTTAATACCAGAATGATGGTGTTGTTGGAAGCTCCTATTACAATTACTCCCATAAGTTTTTCAGTTCTTCTATCGCGTTATTGGCCATAGCGCTGCGGTAGCGGCACCAATTTCTATATACCAGCAGTGGTGATTACTTATATTCTGGTATGATGCACTAAGGAAAAAATTAGCACAATATCCTGTTCCAACTATTGTTTGATATGTGGACCGGTCATGTTCATAAATGTTATACAAAGAAAAGCTCGTGTAACAACCTCACATTATGGTAATGTGCATATCTGGCAACTATAATACAACTAACGAATAACACAGATGGTGCAGGCTAAAATGTATAGCACAACTGATGTTTATTTGTTCTGTAACCTACAAGAATAATTCTTACCTCAAATACTTTAGAGATACACTTCTCAGATGCAGACAATGCCATACACAGTGCTCCACCGCATGCCTTGATTATCTCTTCATCTTCATCAGAGGCACATAGGACCAAGTACTTCAATTTGTCATTCTCTCCTTCCAAAAGCTCAATGATGTCTGGTGATGCACACATGTTGGCCATACACTGTGACAGCAAACATTCAAGAAAATATATATATATATATTTTTTTTTCCCCACTTAAAAATTAGCACATCATAATCTTGAGAAACTCCTCAATTTTATTCTTATGGTAATATAATTATATAATTGACAGAAATCCCCAGATGAATCACTGGACTGAATGAAATTGACAAGTATTGATATAACATACCTGAAAGGCTGCTCTCCTAATCATATCATGGTGCTCAAACATAAAGTTTTCTATGAGTGGCATGCCGCGTTCTTTGATGATGCGCTTCCTAGTGGACTCTGACATTCCAGCAATATTGGTGAGACCCATCAGTGCCTCAAAATTTTCAATGGCTGTACAGTCAGGATGCAATAGCTTCAGCAGTGGTCGCACAACTTCATATGACTGAGGAGACAAATAGGGAAATTATAAATATTGTATAAAACAAAATGTTACAATATCTGGAAAATAAATGAAGAGAATAATGCAAAAGTGTTTAAAGAAAAAGAAAACACATCTGGCTGGCTCACTCCACTTGCTTACCCGCTGTCCTGGGAAAGCCACCTCTGGGTTGATGGTGATGGCAATGCGAGCAAGTGCATTTGCTGCCGTCAGTTTGCCTTTCTCCGTCCCCTCTGCAGCAAGGGACAGGAGAGCCTTCGTACCACCCTGCTGTACAACTATCCCACGGTTCTCTTGCAGCGAACACAGTGCATTGAACAATCTGTGGAGACAAGAATATTACAATTTATCTTCTCTATAAGAACTCCATTGAGCTTTATGCCTCTACAAGTGTAATATTGTACATATGTTGTGAGTCGCTTACACAACTTACCGGGCTATGAGTTCCCTTGAGTTGTGACTCTCTGTCTTGCTTAGTGCTACCAGTGCTGAGGACGCACCCTCTTCAGCCAGAACCTTGATGCGCTTGTCTATAAAGTCTGGGTCGTCTAGGTCATGTGCCTCTGGGATGTGTTGTTTGGCAAACTTGGCCAGCTCCACCATCTCTGGGACCATTTCTTGCTTGTCATATGCATTGCAAAGGTTGACCAGTGTAGCCACAACACCATACAAGCAGTTCAAGTCACCAGACTGAAAAAGAGGAATTCAAGATGCAATTAAAGTGTACAGTATATTGTTGTGCCAAGGAAAAATCAGTTAATCATGCTTGCTTTTTTTGTTGTATGTTTACTAACTATAATGGTCAAGAAAGCAGTAAAATAAATTCAATACTGCCCAACATATGTCAGGAGATAAATATCACTTCAATACCTCATTCTACCCCTCCACTACCACTTCAAAATGATTCCCTCATTGTCCTACCTTGGCCAACTCAATCATGGATTTAATAGCGTTGGTGTCACCAATGAGTTTCTCCTTAACATCAGCATCAAGGGTGAGGTAGGACAGACCCTCACAGGCCCATCTCCTCATGTCCTTGTCCTTACTTGGGTTGACCAGGAACCTGAGAATGGGAAGATTATAAAATAAATAATCAAGACCCCCCCCCCCCCCCCCCCGAGATAGAAGGCTTAAGCATAGGGAAAAAAACAACAACAAAAAGATATCTAGCAAAGAAAAAGGTCCTGGAGTAAATCTTACCTACGACAAGCCTCGGCCAGCTTGACTGAAGCTCCATCTGCAAAGGGTCGCATGGAGGCATCTGTGCCACCCATAGAACCCAGCTTGCACAGCCCCACCAAGGCTCGCACCCGGATGGAGTCGTCCTTGCTCTGGTACAGCTTCTTCAGGATATCCGTGCCCTGGGTGATGATGGACCGACACTTGTCCTTCTTAGTGGCTGCAGCAATGAGTGCCTCACATGCAACCTAAACAGTGGAGCAGAGTACTGTTGGTAATACATGTTGGCTTGTCCAGGCAAAGGTATGAATTTTGTTTTCTTACTACTGTTTAATTCAGTTGTTTTTTCAGTTAAAGTTATGAGAAAAAATCAATTACACACCCCACATTCTCTACCTCTTCCCCAGATTCAAGAAATCTAGTCATACTAGTGTTGTCAATAGCAGTCCATACAATAGTAACATTGACAACTAGGCCTCTCCTGAATGCCCAGGCCCCTATTCAACAAAGATTCCCTGACCCCATCCTTCTATACCCACCTTACTTTTCCTCTGTTCAATATCTCTATGTTACTGTACATTTTATCCTGAATTTCATACATAAACCAAAGTTGTATCAATATTTTCCTATTATTAACACACCCTCTGTTGAAGCACATCCTCAGTGTTAGCCATAACGAGCATCATCTCCAGTATTCCCTCCTTGGCAATGAGTTGGTTGCCCAGGTCTAGTGGTCCCAGAAGAAGTGTTGTCACAATCACCACTACTCGCACCTGGTGCTCCGTATCAGGGGTCAGGAGCCTCAGTCTGGGGAAGGTGCAGTTGCGGATATGTTGATCAGAATTGGTTTAGTACTTCTTTGCTCTCTGCCGACACTTTACCATTCTTGAGAAAGTAAAACGATACCAGTAATGTCATTCAAAGGTGTCTCTACCCTCAATCACACCTGCACCTTGTATGTTCTATGTCCGGGGATAGGAATGTCAGAATGGGAATTGGCCAAAGTACAGTACTTAATTTTTGACAAGAGATGTTGTATTCATTCCTTTTGGAATTTCTAGATCCCCCCTTGTCTGGGAATCTTATAATTTAATTCACATTATGATTAGGAATTAGGATACAGATGATGGAGAGATTCAAACCCCATTCCCTTCATTCTCTATTCCCTCAATATCATCCTTCTTTCCCCATCATCGCCCATCCTCCCACTATTTTTTTGCTTTTACTGTAGTTCTCCACCATCTTGCTCCCAACACCCTTCGTACCCTTCCTCCGTAAACTACATTTTCCTCCATCAGTGATCACACCCACCATCCCCACCCATTGTCCCTGACCTGATGTACTCATCGATGCGTGCATGGAGGGCCTGGCGATCCTTGTCAATGTACTGTGTTTCATACACCCGGGACATACAGATGGCGGTGGTGAGACGTGTGTTGTCTGTGACATTGAGTCGACTCTCAAACTCAAACTCTGGCAGCTCTGAGCAGATGTCAAGCAGCTTCTCCACACCTGGCAGAGTAATTAGAGTATAAAGATGAGCGTGATAAAAAATATAACGGTTGAAAACAGTCAACTTGGATACTTATCAACTCAATTGAGTTGATAAGTATCCAAGTTGACTGTTATAAAAATGCATCAGAAATATCTAGGTCCTTTCCCTCCCTCATACAGGTAGGTAAGGTCTTACCCCACTTACATGTGATGACCTAAGGTGAATTTTCAACTAGATTCTGTTGGGAAGATCCCAGAAGGGAGCAAAATATTGATGATACCCAACACTGAATACTCACCTCCCATCCTGATAAACTTGTCTCCCCAGCTGAGTCGTTCCCACGGCACATTCTTGAGGAGAAGTTCAATGACGGCGTCACGGCACAGAGCCGTCATAGTGCGTTGTGTTAAAACAGACACAAATGTTGCCATCAAGGTATCAATCTCCTTCTGATTTTCTGTCATGAGAAAGAAAGATGAATAAATTATCATTATCTGATAAAGCATATAATATTCTAAGACAAATATTACTTAGAAGTGAATCAGAGCATTTTTGCAAGGATAAATACAACACTATAGCTTTAGTATTTGTCCAACCTGCTAAAAGGACCTTGTCTGGCTTCTTCTCTTGCTTGATATCCATGCCAGTAAGTGTGTTGATACAGGTCTGGAAGCAGTATTGTGTGGCATTGATCAGGTTCACCTCAGTAGTGTTCATCAAATCCAGCAGCCAGGGGATGCCAACCTCACGCAAGATCATCTTTGCCTGAGGGGTACAGGGGAAATACCACACAATTTGAAATATTTATTATAAAGAAAACATTTATGGCTGGATAAGAAAATAGAGAGGAGAGATAGCAAGCTTTCAAGGATGTGATTGACTTGGGACTTAAGGAGAACGAAAACCCTTAAAGCATTGCCAACATACCTGTAGGCAATGCCTAATAGAGTTCCACAAATTGAGACAAACCTAGTCAGTTGAGTAACATGCAACTAGTTACATACATAATATACATATAGACACTAAAGGGGAGAGATGGACAATCCTCACCCTTTCTATATACTGACAGAACTCAGCCAGAGTGCGGGCAAAACTGATTCTGATTTCCACATTCCTTTCTGTCTTGAGTAGGTGAACCATCCTGGCAATGATGTCCTGCTTCAGCAACAGTTCAGCACCTGCACAGAAAAGTACACAAATAAAGAATTAATGATCGTCCTCAATATCTGAACAATATAATGGTTGTATTCCTTGCTAGTCAAGTAATCTTTCTTAACAGCTCAAAACTCTGCCACTGGTTTGAGTAATTACTTGTGGTTTTTGTTCTGTACTGTATATCATAATAACAATGTAAGGGGGAACTGCTGGTGGGTGAGTGGGTTATTATACCTGCTCTTTCCTTAGCCAAAGCCACTAAGTTGTTGGCACAAGTTTCTCTCGAGTCTTTTGGGTGACTTGGATCAAACAGAATCTCAAACAACTGTTGCACTTTACCAGACGTCTTGGTCTTCTCCTCTAGCTGATGACAAGTAAAGAAAGAAAGAACAAAAAAGTTCAATAAATTATAGTACATGTATGCTCTTGTGCTTCTTTCACTCTTCTAAGAATGCAATTTCCTTATTAACAAGCTAAACTGGTCATGTCAACATATATGGAGAATCTTCAGTAACTATTTCATATTTTAGAGACTTGAGGATATTTAAGGTCCATTTTAAAAGGCCATACAGTATAAAATTATATATATAGATAGAGTACAAATCTAGCTATACTGCATTTATAAACAATAGCGTAGACTCACAATATCTTGGACACGTTTGTGGAGTCGCGTGAGCATGTGTTGCACCTCACTATTCTTGGGGTCGACGACTTGCAGGGTACGGGCGTCTGTGTAGGCCTTCTCTTGCTGGTTCAATGCCTCGTAGGCCTGAGCTCGCCGAAACAGTGCCTTAGGGTCCTTCGGCGTCAAATCAAGACCTTTGAGAGGTGACAGGGTTGGGATGACCAGTGAAAAGGGGGATCAATTTTTTTTTTTTTTAAGGGTGAAAAGTGGTATCAATTGTATTTTTATATATGCTGTAGGTGAAAAAGGGATTCAATTTTTTTATAGGTTAAGAATGGGATTAATTATATATATATATATATTTTTTTTCAGTATTGGTGAAAAGTGGGATTCAGTTTTTAGTAATGGGTAGAGTGGATTTCATTATTTTTATCTGTCTACAGTAGTTTAAAGCAATTTTATTTAAGAATACACTATAAACATACATTCACTTAAAAAAACTCAAACTACCTCTCTGATTACTACTTTTATTAGCAATGTTTGTTTTTATATGTTTTTATTTTTAGTTAATAATGTCACAAGACTATAATTATATACCCACAAAGAAACCACAGTTGCAGTACTCTACTCTAAAGTTTAGGCATTAAATTAATTATTATTATTATTATTATTTTTTATATATTTTTTTCCCTCCAGTTCATATTGTGTACACAAAACACTTCTGTACTACACTTACAATCGGTACAGTCCTTTATGGTCTTGTCGTAGTCTTCCATCTTGAGGTGAACGGCTGCACGGTTTTTGTACAACACTGCCTGGTCTCTCTCCTCCTTGCTGATTTGAAGAGCCTGAACACACACACAGGTACACACTTACAAACCGGTATATCTTCTAATATAATAGAGTCGTATGTACAGTCGGCAAAAAAAGTATTGGAACCACCCTTTTACATTGAAATTAACTATATACTGTATAATCATCCATAAGGGAGTTCCAATATTTTTGTTGTTGATTGTATGTTTGTTTGTTTGTACTTTTTGACTGGAGCTTGAAATTAATTAGCTACCAGTTTTAATTAATTTCTTTCTGGCCTTATTCACATTCTCATACAGTACACTCTTATCACATAAAAATAGACAAATAAAGAGATGTGGCAGAATAAAAATATCCATACTACACTATTAACAAACCTCTGTATATTTAACAATGGCAGTGTCCAAGTCACCATTTTTGTAAGCTTCATTTCCTTCCTCCTTCAGTTGTTGTGGTGTCTTGTCTCCCTCACCCTTCCCCATGGTGAACCTGAAAAGAGAGAACAAGGTCAGAAAACACAGGGCCGTATGCAAGAACATATATGGTGCATACGATGGCATGGTACCGGTACGACGGCTCTATTGTCTTTCTATGGAGCTATCGTACTGGTACCATGCCTTTGCTTACACCACGGACGGTCTTGAATATGGCAGACAGTAGCGGATCCAAGATACGGTATCTCTTGTCCATATAGGTACGAGTCATTGGGCTGCATGTAAGAACATTTTTAGAGTTGACGATGGCGTAGTACCGATGCAATGATTCCATAGCCACACTATCGTAAACACCATGGATATTCTTGCATACGGCAGCTTAGACCTACCATACCTACTCTACCGAAGTTTAAGTACCCAGTATACTGTATGCATTAATAGAGTTACGAATTTACAGTCCATAGGTGATGGGGGGGGGGGGATAGAGGCGATTGATATCCTGTGGCACCCTCTGTAGACGAAATTATATGAACCTCCATGGCAACCTCTGTATGGGGGGCAGGGAGGGTCACACATGGTAAAAAAAAAAAAAAAGATGCTTACCAAAAAAATAAATAATAAAAATCACTTCATTAATTCAAAATTCACAATCAATTACGGTTTTATGCCAAGGATTAAAATCGTCTGGGGTTTGGATAATGATAATAAGAAAAATGGCATTTAACTTGTATTACACACATAACCTACCAATATAATAATAATACAGGTTACAATATGGAATAGTATGATGATGATGTATCTTGGAGTTGAATGTCCAGTTGGCCTCTAAAGTCCGTCACCACCACCACCACCGTCAATCAGGTCTCGAGGGGAACTGCCAGGGAATTAGGTCCTCCTCGTGTAGTACTTATAAATAAATTGCTTCATTCAGAGGCCCCCAGAACCTTCTATAGTCCTCTGGTGTGTGCTAGAAACTGCTACTACTAAACTTGAGTGATTTTTGGCACACTGACAGTGGCACTACCCATGTGTGTACTTAAGGGACCCTGTGATGTAGTCAGAATTTTGGAGGTAAATGAGTCCTTCAAATATTGCCACGAAACATCATCTTTATGGAAGGAGCGTGTTTCGTGGCATAGATAGGAGGAATCGGAAGCCTACAATAACCATTCACGATCACAGAGTCCTTAAATATAGATGGAGAACCCAAACTTGGCCGGGAAATTTGGAAATGGGATTGAATGCCTTTATAATGTTATGATGTGGTTTAGTTTCCAATATAGCACCTGTGATATGAACAAAATTATTATAAATATGTTTTTTATTTATCTTTGTGTCCTGCAGCACTACAGATGGTAAACCCAAACTTCGCCAGAAATGGGATCGAAGCCTTTAAAAAGTTTTGGACTGGTTATGCTTGGGATCCAGCACCTATGTCGGATGGTACTCTTATTTCACTTATACTAGGTACACATGGAACAGCCTTCTGCTCAACATATATTCCTATTATTATGTTTGTGTAGGTCGAAATGAATTATTTAAAAATTTAATTATACACAATTTGACTGACTGGCTCTTAGCTCTACATGTAGGTAGTAATAAAATATAAATAATGTAATAATATACAGCATATGGTGAGAGATGACTGGCCAAATATTTCCCAACCATTGCATCCACTCTGTACACTGGGATATATATTCAAGAACATCCGTGGTGCATACGATGGTGTGGTACCGGTACGATAGCTCAATTGTTTGTCTATGGAGCCATCATACCGGTACCATGCCATCGTATGCACCCAGGCCTGGGTATGCACCTCAAATGTTCTTGCATATGGCGGATTATGGCCCGCTATCTTTTATTATTCATTTCTCTTGCTGGGAGTTATTTAATTTTCTTTATTTTGAGTTAGTATAAAATATGGATGCATATATCAATGTAACATAATCCAACTTATCGTAATTTGACTGCAATATATAATAGTGTGCTCTTTGGCGAAAAAATAAAAACTGAGTAGCCTAATGTTGGGGGGTTTAGAGGAGGGTCAGGATGAGGTCACACCACAGGGTCACACTTGTGGGTCACACCAACACATGTCAATTTTTTATTTTATACGGTAAAGAACAAAACCCAGAGAATACATGCTACAATTTCTATACCCTGCTTTGACAAGAAATGCGAAGAAAAACGAAAAATATATGAATGATTTATATATCAACATGAAAAGTAGGTTTGATCATTATAATATATTACTGTAATCTCACCAATACACCCTGTAACCTTTAATATACGGTAACCATCAATATCCTGCAATCACCAATATAAATTTACTATAACGCCATACCTAAAATACCTAAGAATATAACCGGCACATATATAACCGCAAAGGCCATCCACATTCCGAGATTTTATTGACTGGCGTGTTATATTAAATCAATTACTGTAACCTTAAGGGTACAGTATATCCCTCTAATATATACTCCATCTTCCAATAATATTATACATTCTATCATACCAGCAGAAATATAACCAAATTATAACAACATCAGTATTCAGTAGTGACCGTCCCTTATCCGAGATGATCCCAGGTGGCGTGTTGTTGTGATTGCAGTGTTACCAGGTGCAGGGAAATTTTATTGTTTTAGGGAATTTTGAAGTCCATACAGGGAAATTATATAAAGATTGTTCATGAGTAGACAGGGAAAATTCTACCAGACGAAATACCCCCCCCCCAAAAAAAAAACAAAAAACAAATAGAGACCGTCAATGTTCAGGAGTAAACAGGGAATTAATGAGGCAAAATGGGAAATTCTGGTCTTGAAATTGAGGCAAAAAGAAACTTCTGATGTTAAAGTTGAGGCAAAAAGGGAAATTCTGATGTTGAAGTCGAAATAAAAAGGGAAATTCTGATGTTGAACTTGAGATAAAATGGGAAATTTTGATGTTGAAGTTGAGATAAAAAGGGAAATTCTGATGTTGAAGTTGAGATAAAAAGGGAAATTTTGATGTTGAAGTTGAGATAAAAAGGGAAATTCTGATGTTGACGATGAGGTAAAAAGGGAAATTCTGATGTTGAAGTTGGGGAAATGTCGTCAAGCAGACCTGGCAAGTTGGCAACACTGTATGGTTGTGGTGGTGACGGGTGGTTTGTGTGTGTGTTACTGTGACTCCATAATTTACCTTTTTCTTGCCTCGTCTACACGCTAATACGCCAAAATGAGTCGCCGAAAGTTCGATGAGATGTCCGATTACGGTAAGAGAATGGAGTGGAGTGGACATGAGAGGTATTGGAATGGGGTTGGTGACGCCGAGTCTAACATACATACAGACAGACAGACATATTTTTTTTGTATTCGTATTACGATGTTTTTACTTTCTTTATCCACTAATTTATAACATTCTAAGACACTTTTCTTCTATGGCGTTTTCTTCAGAAATGCCCCATTTCCAAGATATAATTTGGGGGCATTTTGAAATTAGCCTGACTTTACCTACCCTAACCTAGACCACAGCAGATTACCAGGACCTATACACTCGAAATCCAAAATTTGTATCCGGCAGGTCATGTTGAAGTTTAGAATCATTTGACATACTAGTGAACCAGTTACAACGCTTATCCTGTTTCCTTGATCAGGCTATTCGAAGCAAGCCTGGATACATATTTTGGATCGCGAGAGTACTTGGTCATTTGAAAGTATTGTGAGGTACTTTGTAAAGGTTCTCATTATGAATGTAATGCTGCAATTCCAGAACTTTGATATATTTATCCTTCATTAATGTAAATCTTAAGAAAAAACTATCAACACCTGCCCACATTCACAATTTTTCTTATTCTCTTCACCTCCAGACTCCAGTCGTGATCGGAAGAGGAGGAGGACTGAGGCCGTGGAGATTGAGGACCGCTTAGAGTCGCTCATCATCCGCGTTGGAGAGAAGGTATGGACAGCCCAGCGCTTTGACATGACGGCGAGGGAGAGACTGGGAACCTTTTGGAGGGATAGAGTAGAGGATGAGTTGAGGGGAAAGAGTTTAAGGGGGTAGTACACTGTTGGTAAATCTGGAGCAAATAATTTCTCCAAACCAGTCTATGCTAATTTGGTCCTGTTTCTTGACATAATTTGGAGGATTCATGGCACTCCAATTTACCAAAAATATACTATCCCCTTAATCTGGAAGGAATAGAGACCGAGATGTAGGTAGTGAATCTTTTGGACGGATAGAGGAGCTGAAGAGAAAATGTGGAAGGAATGGAGACCGAGATGTAGTGAATCTTTTGGAGGGATAGAATAGAGGATGAGCTGAGGAGAAAGAGTTTAATGTGGAAGGAATAGAGGCTGAGATATAGTGACTGACTGATATTTGCCTCCTCTGTTAAAGGACCCTGTGTTGTAGTCAGAAAATTGGAGTAAAATATTGCCACGAAACACCACCTATAAGGAAGGAGCTTGTTTCGTGGCATGGTCAGGAGGAATCAGAAGCCTCCAATTTTCATACACGATCACAGGGTCCTTAAGGCTAGCCAATGCTTTTCTAGTAATGAGTAGAGTGTGTGGGTGAAGGTGATGGTACAGAAGGCATATACTGTACTATATAGGTTAGATTCTTTGTGCCATATTAACTACCTTGGTTCCTCACACGCCCCTCAGAGCACATCGTCCCTGGAGAGTAACCTGGAGGGGTTGGCCAGTGTACTCGAGGCAGACATCAACAACTACAAGGGCAAGATACTCAAGATCCTCATCGACTGTGCCGTCAAGATGCCTGAGAAGACCACCATATACACCACACTCGTCGGACTCCTCAATGCCAAGAACTACAACTTTGGAGGAGAGGTGAGGATAGGTACAGTACCTTAATGCTGGAGAGGCTATGAGCATTAGAGGGAAAATATTACTATGCTTATAATTCTGATAACTGTACGGTATGTGAAAGGATTAATAACTTCTTTTATCGGTGAATGCACACGAATTATGAGTAAGTTATCAACTTACTTATAATTTGTGTGCATTTGATGAGAAGAGAGATAGGGCTTACAAGTCAGATTAGAATGGAAAGATTTTAGATATGTATATTTATTCCTATATATAATTTTCAGTTTGTGGACATGATGGCCAAGAAACTGAAGGAGGCTCTGAAGGCGTGTATGTGGAGGACGGCACGCTACGTCCTCCGCTTCTTCTCAGACCTTGTCAACTGTCATGTCATCTCCACCAACTCACTTCTCCAGCTCCTGCTCACCTTCCTTGAGACAGCCCGTGATGACAACTCTCCACAGGGTAAGTATTAGTTTTGACTGACCTTACTTATATTGATTAATTTTTCTATTTTTCATTTTTTCTTTCTTTTCATACTATTTTCATTTTTTCTTTTTTTTTCATGTAACAAGAAAGGTCAAAACTAAAGGCAAGAAGCCCACTTAATGTCCTCATCTGTGATTGGTTTACTGTATATGGAAAAAAGAACTATGAAAAACCTTGACACTCCTTTCCTGAATGCAAAGTGACAGTACAAAGAATGACTTACACACTCCTCTCCTAAATGCATAGTGACAGTACAGCACTATGAATAACTTGCACACTCCCTTCCTCAGTGCGAAGTGACACATACGTCTATGCGGTGCTGAGTTGCCTACCCTGGGTGGGGAGGGAGCTGTATGAGAAGAAGGAGCAGGACCTGGACCGCCTGCTGAAACACATCGAGATCTACGTGCGGAAGCGAAGCCGCAAGCACGTGCCCGGCCTTAGAGTGTGGCGTTCTGACCGACCCCACCCACAGGAGGAGTACCTGGACTGTCTTTGGGCACAGGTGGGTGTGGCCTGCATTGAATGACTGATTTTAGGGAAAGTTTTGAATTAGATACAGCATTTAAAGAGATTATATGTGTAAAATGATTCAGCCTTCTCATGTATTACTCCATACAAATATTTCCAACCAGGTATGCCACTGTAAACATTCAGGTATTGTGGCATCTTGAGTATGTACATGACTCACCCCCCTGCATCCATCACTTTATCTTTATCTCTCCATCTCTCTCTCTCCTACATAGATCTGCAAGCTGCGTTCAGACATGTGGCAGGAAAAACACATTGCCCGTCCATATGTGGCATTTGACTCCATCCTGTGTGAGGCCCTACAGCACAACATCCCCCAGATTACCCTACCCACACACCACCAGGACAACACATACCTCTTCCCATGGGTTGTGTTCAGGTGAGATGAGGCAGTTACCACTCTCTGTCAGCGTTGTTACTTTCTTTTATCATAGGAATGTATTCTATTTGACAAAGGAGGATTAAAGGGCAATAAGACATTACCATTTTGGGATTTTGTTGGAAAAATTTTGAGCAAAGAATTGTGATTCTGACCAGGTCCAGTTCATTATGAGTTAAGAAGGCATTTATATTGACCTCATGTCTTGGCATTGACTGAAGCAGAAGGGAACTCTATGCTTGCTATGCTTGGAGTACCAGGCTCACTTTCATTTGGATATACAAGGCGGTTATTAGAGTGTTTTTTTCTCTGCTGCCACCTGACTGACATCTCATCCCTGGCCAGACTGTTTGACTACACTGACTGCCCTGAGGGTCCAGTGCTGCCCGGTGCCCACTCCATCGAGCGTTACCTGATTGAGGAACATCTCCACAACATCATCAAGGAGTACCATCATGAACGCAAGCAATGGTTAGTCACAATTTCTTCTGGGTAGTTTCCCCATATCTCAAACAAACCTCTTGTTCTTTCTTTAGAGCTTGCTTTTCCTACTTTCTATTTCTTTCAGTGACATATCATCCTAGGTGTTGCACTGCCGTTTGGCTCTATTTATGTTCTGTATTGAGAAGGCTTTACTTACCTATGTTTGTCCTGTACTCTACTGTACTTCATAATATTTTTTCCAACAGTGCTGCATTGTTGTTGGACTTCCCACTGAAGCACAAGATTCCCCTGGAGTACATGATAGTGGAGGTGGTGTTGGCTGAGCTCTTCCACCTGCCCGGCCCACGCTACATTGAGATCTGCTATGGTTCCCTCCTCATTGAACTTTGCAAACTCCAGCCAGCCACTATGCCCCAGGTTAGTTGGTTGGTTTGTTAGTTCACCTCATGTTTGGTCTGAACAGTTTGGGCCATATGCAAGAACCAATGTGGTGCATACCATGTCATTGTATACACCATGAATGTTCTTGCACATGGCCCTTTATCTTAGTGAGGGTATTTCTATTTACATTTGAATTGCTCATAGGTACATTAAACCCACAATCCCTACTCTACAATATAGGAAATTAGACAAGGCAGCTGGAACAAGGCATTAATGGTACTGGAAGTTGTGTTGTAGTTTATTTTCTTGCTGTTTTCTCCCACAGGTGCTGGCTCAGGCTGTCGAGCTCCTGTTTGACCGCATTGACACAATGAACGTCTGCTGTTTTGACCGGTGAGCTCTTTTGGCCTCGCTTTCAGTGTACTGTATTTTTCTTCATCTTTTTACAGTAGCATATAACTATGAATTCTTACTTCTAACCTCACATTCCCCACCAAGTCTTCAGTATTTTGTAACACAGATGTAATTTAGCGTAGGATGTTTGGAGGATATTGTTCTGGAACCACTATGGTGAAAAGATTGTACTGTATGCATTTTTCACTCCCACGACTTTTAAAGGGACTATTTCTCTTTTTCATGCAGGTTTGTGAACTGGTTTGGTTACCACTTGAGTAATTTCCAGTTCAAGTGGTCTTGGGATGACTGGCTGGAGGCGGCCCAGCTTGACCCCAGCCATCCGAGGGCCAAGTTCATCATTGAGGTCTTATTGAAGGCCATGAGGTGAGTCAAAGGTCAACGCCAACTAAAAGAAAAACTTTTAGGCTACGTGAGTGTAGTTACATGATGTAGATACTTGAGTAAGATAACTTTCAGAAGTTATGGTTTTACTTTTCTTCAAGGGGTCATTATTGCAGATCATCAATTTTCAACTGAAGTGTTTGTTTATACAAACACATAGAAACTACAAATGCAAATCTCGCACACCCTCAAGGAATTTTGTTGTTATTGCACATAAATTGGAGGAAGTCATTGCTTTCTTCCATCCATGATGACATCCTTGTGGGCCTCATCTTTTTCTCCTTTATTTTCCTCCCAGGCTGTCCTACCGGCAGAGGATCGCTGAAGTGGTGCCGGAACAATTTGACTGTTTTGTTCCCCAGAAACCTGAACCTGTATACAAGTTTTCTGCCGACTCCACAGGTAACTTCAGCATTGCAGCTAACTAACCTAACCAGATACCACCTCCCTCTTTTTATAGCTTCATGACTTTCTAGCAAGTCTCAGAGTCAGAATTTCTTTTTTCATCGTTATCTCAAGAGGGAAAGGCGTGGATTAGTCAAAAAATGTCTTATGTGCTCAGTATATATCTGTGAGTGTTATAATTGGTATCGACTTTACAGTTATTAAAATCTATATTGAAAGTAGTAAAGCCTCCCTGCCCACTCTCTGTCTATCATTAACATTATGTACAGTATGAGCTGGAGAGGACAGGTTAGTGTGGACTCTGTGGAGGGTGTTTGTTTATAGTTACCACATCCTAATTAATTCATTTATATTTGTGTTCAGCGGACCTTCCTGGGATGGACACAGCTCACCGACTGGAGAGTGCAATCCGTGCAAAGGGTACAGTGACAGAGGTGCTGGCAGTGTTGACTGAGCTGCCCAACCCACTGCGAGAGAGTGAGGACACTGACCCACCCTACAACCCACTCCAGATCCAAGTCTTTGTCCAGTCAATCCTCCACCTTGGGTCTAAGAGCTTCTCCCATGCCTTCGCTGGCATTTCAAAATTCCTCAAGGTAGGTGTGGTCTATATCCTTATCAATTTGTTCTTCCAGGCAGTAATGTTCCATATCTAAAATTGTAAAGGCTGGCTTGTGGAAGATCATCACACAGAAGTTGTGAGACACACATGGCTGAGTTAAATGCAGAAAGAAGAGCTTTTGGTTACCGATATTAAATTTATGCTCTTAACTGAGGTAATAGTGTTTACCAGTGATGTTGTGGTGTTCTTTCACAGACTATGGTTGGTGGTTAAGTTTCTTTGTGTTTGGGGAGTAATTCTCCAATTACTGTATGCTGTACTTAATTGAGAGATTACTTTCAGGTTACTTTAATGTACTGCAAGGTTTTGAAAATGTGATTAATTGTGTGTATTTCTGGCAGGCATTTGAGAGCCTGGTTGGGAATCATGAGGAGGCACAAATGCTGGTGTTAAAGGAGATGCATGAGGTTTGGTCCACTCACCAACAAATGATGGTCATGCTCTGCGACAAATTCCTCCGCACTCAGATAGTCTCCTGTGCCACCGTCGCCAACTGGGTCTTCAGTAAGGAAATGGTGCCGGAATTTACCAAGTAAGTCACAATCAATTTAATGGCAGTTACTTTAAAGTTGAGGTGATGAAATTATCCAAATTAAAATATCTTAGGTTATTTTCTTTCTGTAGGGATATCACTTCAAGAGTCTAGTTATGCTTCATTGAGAGTAATCCCTAAATCCTATGTGCTTTGAAAAAAATAATGTAACAATTTCATCCACAGGAATTAGAGTAGGTCTATGTGTGAGAGATTCTTCACCCATTTGAGAATGATAAGAATGATAGTCTCTTCACTCATTAGAGAATGATAAAGCCACTCACCTTCTCCTCAATAGGAGCTACATATGGGAGATCCTTCACGGGACAATCCGCAAGATGAACAAGCACGTGGCCCGGCTGCAGCGGGAGGTGAATGAGGCGAGGGAACGCCGCGTTGGCAACGACTCCGACGACAGCTCTGACTCCGACAACGAGGACCAGCAGCAGCAGCAGCAGCGACCCAGGCCAAGCGAGGAGGAAATAGAACGCATGGAGGAGAAGCTGGAGGGAGCACAGGCAGACCAAAAGAACCTCTTCCTTATTATATTCCAGGTATGGGTCTACAGATGTCTTGAGGTGTATTGTGTAGTCCTCACCCTCTCCCCTCACACACTTGACTGGCCTGTGTGACAGCATAAGGATTAATAAAAAAACTTGTGGTTAATAAAAAATTATACAAGTTCCAGTTTAGATCCATAAATTAGAATTGCCTGCTTTGATCACCTTTCATTATAATCAGTAAACAACAAAGTAAACCCATGAAAGCCTTTCAAGGATGAAGGGGCAATTGTATCCTACCTGGGTGAAGCACTGATTGTTTTGTTGTAGAGGTTTAGCCTGATTTACAATTATGTTTATATATTACATTATTTTCTTGGGTGAAGCAGTAATTGTTGTGTTGCAGAGGTTCATCATGATCCTGTCAGAACACCTGGTTCGCTGTGACACCGACGGACGTGACTTCAACACACACTGGTACCGCTGGACCATTGGCCGCCTACACCAGATATTCATGATGGTCAGTGTCTCTCTCTATCTCGTTATATCAAAGGTACAGTCATTATCAACTCACCTTTGAGGAGGTAAACTTTGAAAATCGTGTTAGCCAATATCTATACCTGTATTGAAATAAAAGCTGCATGGCCTGTACTCAATAACCAAGGTTGAGTGGAATTAATTTCCATTTCTTATTCAACATAATTAAGTCTGTGCCATGACTTTGTTTGGTGAGGAATTTAATGAAAGTCTAATGCTGGGTTTGTTATAAAAACACACGATCATGTAGTAAGGCTTTGCTGTATCCAGTAAGCTATGGAGAATTAAAGGCATAGAAACTAGCAGTAGCAAGCAGTAAGGTCAGTATAGAAACTAGCAGTAGCAAGCAGTAAGGTCAGTATATTATATTTTTACACGTGAGAGGGTCAGGGGAAAAGCAGAATTCCACCTTGTAAAATAGTGTTAGAAGTAGCAGAATGAATTTAGCAGATAACAGATGCAACATTACTTCTCTTGCCCACACACAGCACAACACCCAGGTGGAGCGCTACAGTCAGACACTCAGCACCCTGCTCTTCACTCAGGACCTTGACCCACATATCCTCGATGCCTTCAACCAGTTTGTGGCTCTCCGCTCCTAAAAGTGTGGTGCTGCTCCTGCTGCTTCTGCTGGTCGCATTGGTGTTAATTCCTCCACCCAGCCACCGTTTCCTCTTGCTACATCCATCGTCTCTCTGGCATTTTTGTTTTCTGATCGTATTTTCTTCTCTGTCCTGCCTCTGATTGCACTCTAAGCATTGATCTTGTTTCCTCACCCTCAGTCTCTTCATTTTCTCAAACTAAAGCATATTTCTATTGTCATTGTTTCATTTTCCTCTGTCCTGCCTTTGATTCCATCCATATGTTTTCCCCTTTGCCTCATCTTGTTACCCTCATCACTGGCCTTTCTGTGTTTGTTTCCTTTTGTTCATTTCTCTACCCTCATTATAATTCTGATTTCACTCTTACATTCGGTGGAATACTTCACCTCTACATTGTTCTATATTATTTGCTGCCATTCACTTCTTTTACTGTATTTTTGTCCCTCTATTTGCTTCTTTTTAAATCTAGTTGGTTTGTCTGCCTTCGTTGCAATCTCTCTTATTGTATTTCGGTTTTTCCTGTGAATTTCTCTTGAACAACTTTGTCACAAATTTCACATCATACTCCGCTCCCTGTACAGCGGTAAACCACATCACATTTGGTTTGTTGGTTTCTTCTCCCTTTGGTTTTCCTCTTTGGGTAGCTCGTCTATATTTACATCAAGCCTATTTTTATTTTGATGGTGTTGTTGCATATTGAGTCATAATTTTTCTCTCCATAAAGCTTAAGTACAGCATAGGAAATTATTATCTGTGTTAGTTGGTGTATAATTATTGTGCCGAGGAATTATTATCTCTTATATATTTACTCATTCAAGTTATACACTTTGTTTTTCTTGATATATTTATTCCCTAATTAAAGGAATTGCTGATCACAAGACAACTTATATTTATTCTTGCACTTCAACTCTGGCATAATCATCCCTTTCCTCACTTTATATTGTTAATGGTCCATATGTTTCACCATTGAGCAGAAATATACAGTACACAGTTTTTGTCTATGCCTCCAGCTCTTGATTATATCTCTGCTCCTTAATGGGATATGATATTACCACCAACTTATAGGGAGACTCTTGTGAGTGAATTGGAAGGATACCGATTCCTCCAGACAGTTCCATGAAACAGACCCCATATTAGTAACACTGAGGTCTGCTTCCTGGCATAGTTTGGAGGAGTCAGAGCCCTCCACTTCCCCACCAAGAGTCTCCCCTAAGGAGCTGATTCCTCAAATTGTTTGACAAAGCATTCAACATGTTCTGAGATAGTATGTTTTTTGGTACAGGTTGGAGGAATTGGTAGCCTTTAATAGCATCTTGCCCCATAAATGTAGCAATGACCCAGATAATCAAGCTTCAATGATTATACCACAGTTTGTATATCCTTAACAACACTTTGTTTTAATGTACCATGTAGGCTCATTGTATTATATTAATATATTCAACACTTTCCATCTACCACAGACCCAGGATATTGCTTAGTCTGTCTGTATGGTATTGAATAACAAAAGCATGGGAGAACATTAATCTTGGACTCAGTGTTAAATGAAGTGGCAGATACTTTACTAGTATTTCTAGCTATAAATTATCAAGGGTCTGCTATTTAAATATCCACAGCTCATATCACTACTGTGCTTGTGATTGGCTGATGTGTGACTCTTAATCCCAGTCTCGGTTAGTCAATATGATATCGGATGTGGATAGTTAACCAAAGTGTGCAGAAAAACAGACGTCTTGTTTATCATATTATTATGTACCGTTTTGCTCTCGGATATATGAGTGTGTAAGCCTCATTGTCCACATGTGTTGAAATGGTCATTTTTACTAAAGTCAAGGTTGCTGACATATTTGCAGCATATAGAGTCCCAGACAAGAGTTTCAATACACATACATTAGAGTTGACTGGAAAAGGTATGATACCCAACTGACTTTTTTTTCATGTTTTCTTGTTATGCCAATTTTATAAGTATATTTCTGGCTATAATATTTTCTGCATTAATACTAGAGGAAGGTAGTTATGGTCACTTGATTAACCTTGGTGAATGGAAATCTTGTATTGTGATTGCTGCATAGGACAGGTTTGGGGTGTCCTATTCTGTCTCACGGTTTATCCCAAGTTCTCAGTTCTCCAAAGAGATGTTATAGATTTGTACTCTAGTTCATGTACACAAGTTCACTGAATGAGACCTTTACCAGTATAAAATCACCAACAACTTGAAATAAGTTATATATTAAAATGACAGAATGATCATAGAACAACAACATATGAATATGAGCTGTTATTGTTTACATTTCGCAGCTGAACAAGTAACCTCAAGCTGTTTAAATTTATTTTATTGTTTGCACTTCGGTCCATATTGTGTATGTTAAAGGTTGGCAACCCAGTATTAGTGTATCAGTCTATGAAATGTTTATTTCACCAAGGGTAATTGATGGTACAGTACTTTAAATGTGGATGCAAGAGCTTGTAGGAAGGAGCTGTGAATTTTGTGGGTTTTGAATGAAAAGTGAATGTGAGAGTGACCCATTTCACCCCTCAAAAAAAGGAAATTGAGGTATTGATGATATGAGGAGGATAATTACTCTTTTTCCAACATATATGGTCTTGTTCTGGGAGTATTTATCAATTTATTTTCTATTTCTTATTTAATTATAATTTATATATATATATATTTTTTTTTTTTTTTTCCAGCAGAGTTGTTAGTCACCTGTGAATCTCTTGAGGGAGTATATACCTGTGTTGCATCAGAATGAGTGTGTGTGTGTGTATGCAAGTGTAGGACCCTGACTTAGTAGAGATATATAAGTGCTATGTGTACTAGAGGACACAGATTCCACATTGAGATAATAGAGATGAGCAGGGGAAGGTCAGAGAGGAGGCTTTTAGAAGATATAAGAGAGAATTTTATACAGGTTGTTGGTGTGATGGGGGAAGATAAGGATGGATGATATGCTGTGGTAGCCGACCCCATGACGAAGAAACCGAAAAAATTAGAAGTAAGAAGGAGAGGAGCTTTTTGGAAGGTGTAAGAGAGGAAACCAAAAAAAAACTAGATGCAGCTGGAAAGGAGGTGTTTGGATGATGTATGGAAGGAACAAGAAATAGAAGAGGAGGAGGATTTGGGAAGCCAAAAGAAGACAAAGAAGAGAGGAATTGAAATGCAATATACCAAGCTGTAAAGATTTATTAGAGATTTTAAGAACCAGTGAAGATATTTATGAGTTAATAGAAGACTGTTGACCAACTACTTAAAAGGGGGTTGGTATTGTTGATAAATTGGAGGCTACTGATTGCTTCAAGCTATGCCTTAAAAGTTAAAACTAACAAGTACAGTCTGCTTGATGGCATGCTTTGTAGGAATCAGAAGCCTACAGTTTGTTGGTTTAGTCTTATACCCATTGAGGGGATACTCTCTCCATGGGAAATTGGAGGGCTACTAATTCCTCTGAACTGTGCTCTAATAACAGATCCCCCTATATAACATAATTATGATAATATATGATTATTTCTTAGCATAGTTCCTAGCCCACCAGTTCACCAACAAACAAGAGTTTTCCCCTCAATACAGGGCAGGTTAGAGGATAATTAGATGATGATAAACAGTTCATTTTAACCCTAGCTGTATGTGGTTGACTGTGTCTGGTTCTAGTAACATATGCCTTATCAGGCTTGCACACTTTTTATTTAGTGTACCAGATGTATAATTATTTGGTACTACTTCTTTAGTTAGTAATGGAGTAAACATGATGCCTTAGGACTTAGGTAAACGAAAATGGATAATCTGTTTATATAAATTATATAATATACTCTTATCTGTATATGACGTGAGTACTGTTCTGGCAAACGTGTCAGCTCCATGTCTTGGGATTGTTATACTGTAACTGGAATTTAGCATTAGAATACAGTATTTAATTTCTTTCCATTTATGCAAGTTTAGCAACCAGTGATAATCTTATGTAAATGGATATTGGAACAACAACAGAAAGTTAAATCATAAGTGACTATTTATAACCCCTTTACTACAGTAACTTTTCTTTTCTATACTGTATTGTGGAAGACGAAGACTTAAGTCAAGAAGGTCCCTTAAAGTCCTTACTGTGATAAGAGAGAGAGAGAGATTGGTTCAAAATCTTCTCCAATTTCGTTCGAAATGCTCTGAGGACCTGGTCGTTTTTGTATCTAAAGTGAGTTTAATATTTCATACATAAGCATATAGATACTGTATGACAGACGACTTCTAAGCAGCATAAATAATTTACAGTACAGTGGAGCCACTGAGGAATCAGAGAAGTAGCAGAGTGACGTCAGAAATTGAGAACCTGTAAAAATATTCTCTGCAATGTTTGGTGGCCTCATTTGGGTGACGTCCTTCTTCCCAACACAATATCCAATACCGAACGAGATTTATAACTGTTTTGGCATGGCATCGTCGTAGAATTAACGTGATTTGTATAATGAATCAGTGCAGGTATTCAAGCATCGTTGGTAGTAGGGTTGCTGCCTTGCACATTGACCTTCTTAGATGCTTAGATGTTAATTTTTATTGATCAATTTTTAGGATATGTTGAGCTATTGGAAAAATGGCAGTAATGAATACACCATTTTATTGATCATTAAATATAACAATTAGTAATCTATAAAGATTCATATATATGTATATATTGCATCGACTCTCCTAAGATAGCGATCGTCTGATATCCCAGCAACCTCTGATAAAAAACATGTCTACTGAAACTACACTCTCAATCCAAAATATGTATCCAGGTTGCTTCGAATAGCCTGATCGAGTGTTGAGCGAGCTCAAGCAAATAGGAACCGTATAAGCGTGTACTGTAATTGGTTCACTATGATGTGAAATTATTCGAAACTTCAACAAGATCTGGTTACAAATTTTGGATTGCGAGTGTACAGCCACAATCAAATATCCACCGACACTTTCCTTCCAATGTGCAAATAAATCAGTATCATATCAAAATATAATCATACAACACTTTACGTCAATTCAACCCCCTCAATTATTATTATGAGGTGCTGCAAAATCATACATGTGTTCTTTATTACCAAGATATTTACTATGATGGAAGGAAAGTGTTGGTGGATATTTGATTGTGGCTGTACATTAGAAAAATAACATTATAATTCACAAGCCAACTCATCCCATCACCCCTTCTTCTTATCTTGATGCTGTGTCTTGTTCCTGCCATCTATTGTGTTGTAATTTGATCCTTGGTCGTGATGGGGAATGATATAGGGAGGCCATACTCTCTGGATATGTTTACGAATGTCCTGTCAATCAATGATTAAGAAATGGATCGTGCTTGGAATATATATATATTTTTTTCTCTCTCACATCACGGGTCATGGAAAGAAATCAACCATTGTACCAGAACACAAAAGAGTGATGTGACACCCACTTTTCGTCTTCCAGTGACTGACATGCCACTTATATTCTGAAGGCTGTGTATAGGCTACGTATATCACTATCGTATGTAGGCCACAGTTGATCTTAATTGTACAGTCACGTTCCACTGTGGAACAAAATGACCTAAATTATACTATGCGAATCAACCAATGGTGTAGAGACTGTATTATATTGATCTCTGTAATATCGGGTCACACAAGATTAACGTAAATGACTCGCTTTCATTCATAAGATATAGAAATTTTGGTAGTGACTGTAGGCTACAAATTGCAAGTTTTATATTTGTCCGTATGTGTACTGCATGTATAGCTTCTTGAAATTACGACATTACCAAGAACACGTAAATTGAATCGTGACTTTATTATTATTTTTTTTTTAGATATACGTATGAAGTTGTTATAAGGAACCCTGTGATGTAGTTAGAAAATTGGAGATAAATGCATGAGTCCTTCAGATATTACCATGAAACACCACTTATACGGAAGGAGCTTGTTTCATGGCATGGTCAAGAGAAACCAGAAGCCTCCAATTTTCATACAAGATCACTGGCAGGGTCCTTAAAAGAGTTAGCTAGGTTATTCCCAACTCGTAGCATTGATAACATTTCAGAATATTATTTTACCTAAATTATCACGTAAGCCCATTTGGCATATTATTAATACCGTAATAGATATATTGTATAGGCCTACATAATGGATAACTAACTATATCTGGGTTCACCCCTTACATTTATAGGGTGAGTATTAATTATGATATATATGTAGCAAGTGATGTCATGTGAGTTTATATGTGTGTATAGAAAAGTAGGTTCAGTGTACTCAGTGTAGTGTGGTATTTTGAGTACTATTGTATCTGAATGTACAGTAGTTGCGGTATTGAAAACTAATAATATATAGTCGCCTCTGGTAAACTATATAGGACCACATTTCGCGTTGGAGAAATGCATACGTTTTACACGACTATCTTCGGCATGTATATGGAACTGAGTGTTGTGGAAATGAGACAGACTGGTTGAATAGAGATATTGAAAACATCCTCTAAGCATCTCGTTAAAGTCTGCGGATTTTTATCTCCGCCTGTCAACCAACAGGAGTGAGCCCTCGAGACCCCGCCGGCCTGGTTATCAAGACATCCGGGGGCAAGAATGGACCAATGGGAGGCCGTCTTACAATCTCCAGACCAATCAGGGAGGAGGTCTCTTGCGAGGGTCGGCGAGGAGAAAGCTGCTCTCCTCATGTGTGGTCGGCAGCCAGTTGAGGTAGTCAGTCAGTGATCCCACACCTTGGGATTTGTTCCTAGATTTTGGAATTTTGGATGAGGCCTTGGGATTTTCGATTTTTTTTTTTTAAAGTGGATATCTTGGGATTTTTATGTTTCCTTATTGGAATATGTCTAAATACATGGCAAATCATCCCCATTGACAATAGAATCCTAAATCTTAGACAATATTCTCGGTCTGGTCGAGTGTTCTGTGTTACTTACTTGACATACTGTATGGTGGAATTGGAGGACCACTGCAGTGTCGTGAGAATCTTGAGAAATCCTGTCCTCACTCTATTTATAGTGATCGAGCTGCTTTGCCTTTAAGCATCTTCCCATCATTCCATTTCACATCCCCCATGTCAATTATTTTCCCCAACCCTCCCACAAGGACAGACCAGATAAAAATAAGCTTCTTTGCCATTGAGCCTCTTTCCCATCCTTGTTTCTCACATCCCCATGTTGACTGCTTTCCCCACCCCTCCCACAAATATCTTCATATAAATTCACAGGCTTGTGTACTTCTCAGATATGCTGTATACAACTCTTCATATATATATGTAAACCATAGGATATTTACATCTATCTTGGGAATTTTGGGGGGTGAATCTTGGGATCTATGAAATTTTAGAGTGGGACTGTGGGATCACTGTCAGTGTCAGTCAGTGTGAAGCTGGCTATCGTGGAGGGAGGTACTGTGTATGTGTGTGTGTGAGGGCCGTACTGATAACCACTACTAAATACCGTATCATAGTGAGGGGAAGTGTTGTATAAAGTTGACGTATGGCTATAATAAGTTGATTGGAGCGTGGATTTAACCCCGTGTGTGAGCCACTGCACCTCTAAAACATACGGTAAGTTGGAAGAAGGAATACACACACACAGACACACACCTGTATACCCACACTCACTCACCTGTTCAACTTCATTATTTACACATTAGTCTACAGCGTTGTCTTTATTTACTTTATTATTAGATATTATTAGGCAGTTTGTTAATTAAGGCTCTCTGTTCTGTCTGATATATGGGCTGGTGTGAGTTTGAGCTGCTCAGGTCTATAATTATACAGGAAGTAATCATGTGCTAAGTGTTTAGAAGAAGTGATGGTTAGTTGGGACACACACACACACACACTATCCAATTTCTGACAGACGGGGAACACACACATACACTTCCCAATTTCTGACACACACACACACACACACTTCCCAATTTCTGACACACACACACACACACATTTCCAAATTTCTGACACACACACACACACACACTTCCCAATTTCTGACAGACATGGAAGACACACACACACACACACACACTTCCCAATTTCCGACAGGGAAGACACACACACTTCCCAATTTCTGACAGACAGGGAAGACACACACACTACCTAATTTCTGACAGGGAAGACACACACACTTCCCAATTTCTGACAGACAGGGAAGTGGAGACCCACACTCTGACCTTCAACGTGCTAACAATTTTTCATAAGGTGCCTCATACATAAATCCTATTTATGAAATATGTGTTGCTAAATAATAATTATAGAAGGACTATTTCCTGTATGAAATAATTGAAAGAAAGAGAAAAAGAACGCTACAAATTTGCTGGTTGACCAATATTATTTAGTACAGTATATTGAACTGATGACGACGAGTGAATATATTTGTACTTATTTGTAGATTTAGAGTTTTTTAAATCCGTAAAATATGGCATCTATAGTTTACTGGCGACACTCGTAGCAGCATTAGGTAAATTAAAACACCCTTGAGATTTTCTGCCAAATGTTTGGCACTTGGGTATTATATTACACTATAGACAATACAAATAAGGAACTATCCATGTATATAAGCAAGGGCAAGTAAAGCCCGACTAAAATAGAACAAGTGTACGTCAAATTGTCAGTTAATTTTAACATGTCTACCTTGAGTAATGTCGCCGTATGAATCCCTGGTATTTTAATTGGTATTTACAAATTGCATCAAGCGTGATGATGCGTAAAATTATAATGTACACCTGACAATACAAAACGTAATTAAAGCATCACTGGTCCGTGGTGGAAAAAAAAGATATTTAAAAAAGGAAAATGTTACGCAAGCAAAATGGGGGGAAAAAATCAGTATGACATTTCAGGTTAGAAGTGACGCCAGCATCTTCACACAACTAGTTTAGAGACGGACGGGATAATTCAACAGTAACAGGATATTGTCCACTTCCTGCTCAGTATGCAATCAGATCTGGTGACAGGAATAAGGCCTGTAAAACGGAATAAATTTAGCCGAGTTGTTTTGGGCTTAGATGCATCATCATTAGGCCATTGCAGAACAAATGAATGTTTTTTTCTTCTCCAAACTCTCTCTTCATTCCTCGTAGTCTGCTGTCTGTCTTCCGTTCCACCTTGAGATATCGTGTACCTATATCTCAATTTGGCTGGCTGGCTCAGCGTCTCGTTCCATCCCATTAAAATATACTTAGATGTGGTACGAATTTTGTCTCAATATAATGCTACGTAATATGTGGCAATACCAATAACGTGCTACCGGTACCTTACTACAACAATTTAATAATTACTACCACAACAACCACTACCATGATGCTCTTTGTAATACTACTACTACAATTACAGGCATCAGTCGTATCCTACTTTGCCTACTACCATTATCACACTACTGTTACCCACTACCAATAAACTACCATACCACTATCGTCGGCTGCTACCACCGTTACCTACGTACCGTATAGCAAGGCTCCTGGTACCGGTAGACCTTGGCGCGTAGCCTGTATACCTGCCGTAGTAGAAAATATCACCCAACTATAGCATAATAATCATCCTCAGCGCTGGAGTGTAGCACATGACGTATAGGCAAGTAGGCTACCCCCTCGTATTTTGCCTATGTACTGTACGCTATGAAAGGCCCTCCACCCTCGAGACCCTAGCTAGACCCTTCCCCCCACCTCCCCAGATAATCCAACCAGCCACACCCACTCACGCACTCGCTCACTCCCTTCTTCCACCTTTTACTGAAACCCCCGAAAGGGAAGGGAAGGGAAATGGTACTCGACTTCCCTAGTGCTCTGGTTCTGGCGCCAACACACACACACATTTACACCGACCGACCCACACTGACTGTTGCGACACGTTAGACCAGCCGTGAAGCAGGTTGTTTTGTGAAAGGCCAATGTGTCATGCTTCGTGTTGTTGTCTGTGAGAGTATCGTTGTTTTAGCCAGTGTGTGTGTGTGTGTGTGTGAGTAGCGACGTTCTTTAGCCCGTATGTGTGTGTTGTTTTAGCCAGTGTGTGTGTGTGTGTTGTTTTAGCCAGTGTGTGTGTATGTGTTGTTTAAGCCAGTGTGAATGTGTATGTGTTGTTTAAGCCAGTGTGTGTGTGTTGTTTAAGCCAGTGTGTGTGTTTTTAGTCAAAGTCGACCTTACCTTGCATTTCCTAACAGTAGGCTATCTGGACTGGTCTTAGCCATTTGGCAATAATGTTGTATAACCAAGTCCTGTTGGATAATAAGATCTTGAATGATTATTTACTGATATCGATTAAATTATATTTACCGGTATGTTTATATCTGTTGTCATCATGGTGTTTGGGGTCATCAACAAACTTTATTGTATAAGATAATGAGGCATAGCCAATATGTGGTGAAGCAATAGTGATTACCGGTATTGATTATATACAGTAGCTAGCTTGGCAGTGAAATAAATTGTGTTAAAAGAAACACCATTGTGTGTGTGTGTGTGTGTGTCAATCAGGGGAAGTTTCCTTTGTAAGGAGTTCGTTTCATAATTACGGATGTATATTATGTTGTTACTTTCTTCTCTGTATAGGCTAGTAGGAGAATTTCTCCAGTGGTACCTTCACCGCAGCTGTTGAACCGGATGATCTAGAATACAAGACTTCTATAGGACCAGATAATATAATAGAGGAGATTGCGCTGTAACTATAATTGCCTAACGCCCCATCGATGAGTCCTCCCTTGCATACGTAATAGGCAGACTGGCTGGTTGGTTGGTTGGTTGGGTTGGGAGGGGAAATTAAGAGGCTGGTGTGTGTGTGAAGAGGGATTGCATGAATTATTATAGAGGAGTGGAAGGGAAGGTAACTAGAGGAAGAGGCTATATGATATTATGTGCTCTGTGTCTCACCCATATTCTGTCAGACTCTCCACTGCAAGAAGCCTAGCCTAGGCTAACCGGTATTCTCAATCGTTCATACATATACAAAACTTTGGTGTGGATGGCTTCAAGTCAGATTCCAACACCGGTATTTTTAGAACGTCCATGATAACATCTTTTTGTTTTATCGCTTCATCTAGAGGCGTGGCTGAGAGTTAAATTTGTCCTCTGGAGACAGGTTTGGAATATTTCTCCCTTCTCGTTTATGATCTTGGTTAAAATATTTTTCGTTAGTATCGTTACTGTACTTTTATTCACATTTCAAGTCGATGGAAAGATTGCATTGTAATTACCGGATAGGCTACTGCGTTACAGACATCCCTTGTTATAAATTTATGCGACTTGATTGAAACTATTATTGTAGTAGCCTAATCGACCTCATTTAACCTCCACAAAATTTAGAAACGTAGGCTACCCTCTTTATGATATGTCAGGCTCATTGCATCCTGCCAGTGACTGTATCTCATCCGTTGTAGGAGATAAATTTAGTCCACATATAATTTCATGCCTTGGGATGCCGGGATGCAATTAAGCCACTGCATTTTATCCTCTTGTAGATACCTTGAATGTTCTAATCCTCACGATGTTTGTCATGGCAGCCATAACTTTGTCCACGATTTATGTTTAGGCTCGTCATGGTGGCTCTCATTATTTTGATCCACGATTTATGTTTTGGCTTGTTGTCATGGCAGGTCTCAATTTTACAATCCAAATCTATGTCGAGGCTTGTTGCCATGACGGCTTTCATAAATATGATACACGATTTATGTTGTCTTGTATCAAATAACACAGTAGATGATATTTTGAGTTGATTTATAATTTCTTTGTCGGTGAAGTTACGCCGACGTCCATCTTTGGAGGAATTAATTGGGTAGTAAAATTAATCTACTACGGTAAAAGGTTAATTCTTCGTCGCTCAATTCGTATTATATTGCAATATGAATTAATCAATAAAGAACATTTACATCGAAGAAGTAGTTCAATAATACCACTCTATTTATACCCGGGGTGTCTGTCTCGGATGTTAGCCATGACATTGAACGTAAATAACGAGAATATGAAGGAAAGCACCAACAGGAAGGAAGGAAGGAAGCAGAACAAATAGTGGTTAGTTGGCGAAAACCACTCTCAGCCACATGCATGGAGCAGCAGCACAAACCGTGAAATTGAAGCATCCTCACGCATCAACGAGTTACTGTAGTTTATTTGTGTAGTTGGAGTGACAGCAAGGCAATATATTGTAGGCTATATAAAAACTGGATGTGTGGTGTGATCTTTATGGTATCAACAAGTGTCCTTCTCTCTATTATTTTATCAAGTTTATATGTGCATTTCGAGTGACAGTAAGGCAATATATATATATATATATATATATATATATATATACATACAGTATACATTGGCACTGGGTGTGTCAGGATTGTGATCTTTGGGGTATCAGCAAGCGTATATTTTAATTAGTTTATCAAGTTTATTTGTGTAGTTAGACTTCCTTGGAGCGACAGAAAGGCAATATATATATATATGGTAATTGTATGGGAGTGACGATGTTTATGGTACCATATTAGAAAGTGTCCTTTTAATTGATTTATCAGGTAGGCCTATATTTTTACTGTTCGACTTCTTTGAGTGACAGAAAGAATATGTATACAGAAGCTTGGTTGTGATGTAATCTTTATGGTATCATCAAGTTTATATTAATTTATCGTTTATATTCCAATAAAAATTAATCATGGTACTTTGAAATCACCACAAAAATATTGTATATATATTTCGCACATTTGAAAAATAGTGTTTCCGTGTCCGCGAAATAATTGTTATCTGATGAAAAGCGAGGGAATTACTCCACGTATGATGAGATATAATATACATTTTTAATTCCTACTTTACAGGGCCCAAAGTTCAGTCAGTCAAGGGGTTTGTCCAAATACAGTTCGTATAACAGTATACAGTCATGGGCAAAAACAAGTATCCAGGCAGGTCTGCTCGCTCGTTTATGTACAGACAATCTCCAACCCTACCAGCTAACTAACAGCAAAACCAACACATCCACCAAAAACACACATCCATGGACCTTTATCGTTTGACATGTGTTTTATGGCTGCCAGGAGGATACTGTGTGTTCTGATCCTTCCTTTTAGTGAACTAGGCTAATTGTCCGAAAGAAAAACCCCGCGCACATAATCCACCCTATCGTTTGGCATGTGTTTTATGGCGGCGAGGTGGATAGTGTATATATTCTGATCCTCCCTCCCCAACCCTGATCCCCTTTGCAGAGTGTTGTTGTGTATGCATGAAGGAAGTCGCTTTGCATGCTAAACCACCCATGGACTCCCCTCCCCCCACTCAACTCCCCCTAAATGACTCTCCCTCTCCCTACCAGGCTGTTGTCGTTTTCTTTTCCTTTTTTGTTGGGGGGGGGGGGGGGTGAAGAAGGGAGAGGCTGAGCTTCAATGGTATAATAGCCTAGAGTTGATTTTCATTTTATTTCTTTTTATGTTTCATTGTTTATTTCTTGCTGATTGGGCGATAAATGAATTACGGTATATGAAAGCATCTGTAGTTGATAATTCATACATAAGCTTTGAAAAATAGCCTCGCTAATATCGTTATCAGTATTGCCATCATCGTCCTCGATTAATTAATAAAATGCATTTGGAGTAAAAGGTATAGTGTATTTTTGGTACAGTACATTTAGAACGCCTTGATTCTTTTAAAGTATGTCAGGAAGCGGGACTAGATTATCAAAAATAATAGTGGCCTGTTGCTTGAAATACTGTGGAGGAATCAATTGCTTTAATTTAACCAACACTACTGTATTTGGCTAGCCTAACCCCTTAAGGACCCTATGATCGTGTATGAAAATTGGAGGCTTCTGCTGATTTCTCCCGACCATGCCACGAAACAAGCTCCTTCCATATAGGTGGTGTTTCGTGGCAATATTTGAAAGACTCATTTATCTCTAATGTTCTGACTACATCACAGGGTCCTTTAAGAAGAAATATTCACTGACAGGGCTAGGCAAAATCTGTCTACGGCTCCACGCTTGATTGAAGAACTGTTGTGCGAAATTGTTTGTTTACTTTCACGGTGTAAAGTTTTTGGATTCGCAACGGGTCGCTGCCTGACTTGTCTGGTGTGTAAAGTAAACAAATCTTCACTGTAACACCGGCTAATATACAACGGTATCTCGCCCTAAATTGATATATACTCAATTGACGGTAAATTGGAGGGCTGCTGATTTCTGTAAAGTATGCCACAAATTAAGTAGATAGGCCGTTAAAGGGATGCTCTGTTGCCGGATAATAAATTGGATGGCTGCTAATTTCTTTAAAGTAGCCTATGCCACAAAACAAAATTAATGCCCTATTGGTAACATTTTGAGGTAGTCTCTCTCTCTCTCTCTCTCTCTCTCTCTCTCTCTCTCTCTCTCTCTCTCTCTCTCTCTCTCTCTCTCTCTCTCTCTCGTTGGCGGCAAATATCCACAAAAACTCTTTAACTGGCGGCAAATATCTACAACTGATATCATTAGAATGCAAGGTGATGGGGGATGCGTGACTAGCAGGTCGTACAGTCGGTGCCAACAGTAGTGTCGGCTCAGTGCATTTTGAAGGATAATATAAAGGCTAATCATTGAACAAACATATTTATTATACTGTACACAAATACGACATCAATGGAGCAGTCATATTGAAAAAATTCTCTGTCTGTTCAGTTTATGACCCATTAAGCATATATTTTCATACTGTGCTTGATGACTTGGCAGATGTGGCGACAGGACTTTTGCCGTCGACTGTACCTAACCCACAGGTGGCGGCCGACTGAAACACAATTCACGACAAGCCTTAGTTAACAGTACCGATGCAGGTATAGCCTACGGTTGACTGGCTTCACAATAAAGTAAGAACAAAACAAAACAAACACTAGGCTATAGCACTAAAGGTCACCCACTTGTACTCCGAAACTTATAGATGCACTGATGTATGTATGTATGTAGGGTCAACTCCACGAAAAACGCTAGCAATAAAGTAGATCACCAAGTTGTAAACTCCGAAATTATAGATGTACTGAACTGATGATATATTAATGGTGCAGCTAGGCTATACGGTTGGTCACACACACACACACATTACTCTATAGCAATATTTAGAACACCAACTTGTACTTGGAAACAATATGATATGATATGATATTGTATGTAAGTACGGTGTGAATAAAAAAAATGGTCTGTCGCCTCTTTGGTATTATGATGGTTGGTAAACTTTAAGAGAATATTATAATGTGGAAGAGACACGTGTTTGTTTCTTGTGTTTTGTGAGATGAGGTTAAGTCTGCTAAGCCTTTTCAACGGCACACCTCTTTGTTTCTTTTCTTTTACGCTTTTATTATATTTTTCTACAGTTCTTTCTCTCTCCTCCTTCCATAAACAATAACGGACAGAACAATCCCGTCTCACTCACGACAACATTAATTTTTCTCAAAGCTCACCATCATACCAAAAATGTGACAATAGTTTAGACAGCGACCGTACTGTACACCGTTAGATAATAATGTTTACGACAAGATATTATTAGATGAACTGTATACAAGGCTACCGTACCAGGCATCTGTTTATAGTTTGGAGGATTTACTGGCACTCCAATTTACCATCACGAGTTTCTCACCTTAACACACTTGGATGATAATAATAATAGGCCACCAAGATTCCCGTATGGTTATGGTATGATCTTGTGAGCCAGCAGCAGTCGGGGAAGGAAGGATGGAGGGAGACTTATTAGAAACACAAAATTATAAGAGCTGAAAGAAGGCAAAAATAAAACTGCGAATATTTAGGAGAACAAAAGAATATGAAAAGAGGATAGTGGTGAAGAAAAATGTGTGTGTGTGAGAGAGAGAGAGAGACAGCCTACGTGTACAGTGAAATGATAGATTAAAACATTTTCCTTTACTCGCTAAGGTTGGGTGCATTATACAGCCACAATCAAAGAACCACCAACACTTTCCTTCCATCGTGCAAATAAATCAGTATCATATAAAAATATAATCATACAACACCTTATGTCAACTCAACCCCCTCAATTATTATTATGAGGTGCTGCAAAATCATACACGTGTTGGTCTTTATTACCATGATATTTACAACGATGAAAGGGAAGTGTAGGTTGATATTTGATTGTGGCTGTACTTCCAGGAAATGTTAACCTTTAGGCTATACACTATGACGTCCTTCTGCGGCAACTGGTTCACGCCGATTATAGAAACTGGCAACATATTACTATACATTATATTCTTGATACAGTTTGCAGGAATAAGTTACCTCCAATTCGCCAACAAAACATCTTATTAGGCTTGTATCTGTAGCCTATTATGACAGCTGTGACAATATATTACTATACATTATTTTCATGACACCGTTTGCCGGAATCAGTTACCTCCAAATCGTCAACAAACACATCTTATTAGGCTTGGGTAGGCTAGGCTATGTCCCTTATACAGCGAAAGGAGGCCAGACAAGTAGGCTTACCTCTCTTCTTTCCTCTTAGCAACAACAACAACAACAGAAGCAGTGTCTAATAACATTCCAAACACGGACTTTCACTATCCAATAAACATCTGCTGGACAACAACACCATCTCACGTCAACAGTCATGGTGAAAGTAATGGTTGTCTGTGTCTGTTGTGTTTGTTTGCAGTACTGTATGCGCCTCTTCGATTAATTAAGGGGGAGAAAATGTGTTTTTGTCTGTGTTTGTCTGTCTGTTTGCAGTACAAGATGCGCCTCTTCGATTAGGCTAGGCTAAAGGGAGAAAAAACTAATGACGGTAAATAATTGTAAGGATATTATATACTGAATCCTACAAACTATGTGATGAGATATATAACCTAACCTAGTAACACACATACACACACACTGTTATTGAATTTACTATATATTTAATTAAGTTAGCTTCTCGTTAGAATATACACATAACTACTCAATCTAAACTAAATTATGAAGCGCACACACACACACACACACACACACACACACAGGCGACCTTTCGTTTCTGCGTTAATCTCCCTTCCCTTCCCTCCCCTTCCCTTCTCTTCGATCTTTTGGTAATATTCTTTTCATTCCTGTTTATCCTCCACATTCTTTCTTCTCGATTCTTTTCTGTGTCTCTTTATTTGTTTTTCTTTCTCCCGTTTCTTACCTCCTGCCCACACTCCCTGGATCATAGCCTATATGTCTCTTGTGACTGTCTGTAATATCCTTAGCAGTTTCTCCATCCACCCTGTGTGTGTGTGTGTGTATCATATCTTTATCATAATCTCCATCCCCCACCCCTCTCTCTCTCCTCTCTCTCCTCCTCTCTCTCTCTCTCTCTCTCTCTCTCTCTCATCTTTATCAATTTTACCATCCCCCCGTCTCTCTCTCTCTCTCTCTCTCTCTCTCTCTCTCTCTCTCACTCTCTCTCTCTCTCTCTCTCTCTCTCACCTGTTTGGAGTGTGTGTTAGTTGAGATAAGAGTGTGTGAGCTTGTGTGAGTCAGGTATAATTGGCTTGTTACAGCGGTCACGCCACGCCACGCAAGAAGGGGGGGGAGGGAGGGAGGGGGTAAATAGCCTACTGTACCGTTTCCGTGTGTGTGTCCTTCATGATTAAGTTTAAATTTGGTGTTGTATATAATTCTTCGTGTGTGTGTGTGTGTCTTTCAAGATTAAGTTTATAGATTTGATGTTGTACTGTATATAATTCTTCGTGTGTGTGTGTCCTTCAGTATTAAGTTTAGATTTTGTGTTGTATAGCCTATAATTCTTCGTGTGTGTGTGTGTCCTACAGGATTAAGTGCTAATGAGAGACTGACTTTAATCTTGGACATTCGAAGAGGGTTCAGTACAATTAATAACCGTGAGTAAGTGTAGTCTATGTGTGTGTGTGTGCTTGAATTGTGGTGACTTCACGTGTGTGTGTGTGTGTGTGCGCATTTTTGTACTGCTTGTGCTTGTGTACATGAAGAGAGAGAGAGAGAGAGAGAGAGAGAGAGAGAGAGAGAGAGAGAGAGAGACAGACAGACAGACAGACAGACTGTTTGGGTGCCTTGTGCAACACACCAATAAGTGTTTTGTACTGCTAACGTGCTATTGTCCTTGTGTGTGTGTGTGGTGTGTGTCCTTCCTGATGGAGTTTAGTTGGAGTTGTATATATATTTTTAATGAGACCAAATATTTAACATTCAGAAGCGGTATCGTACTCAAGGATCGTGTGTGTGTGTGTGTGTGTGTGTGTGAACTAAACCAGCCGCGTCACTCATTCAATAAGGAGAGCCGTGAGACAGTGACCACCCCTCCTCACTAGGTCACACATATATACTACTTTTGTACAGTGAGAGAGGAGAGAGAGTGCGTGAAGTGAGTGAGTGAGTGGGTTAGTGGGACTTAATGGAAGACAGACAGTAGGGAAGGAGACGAGAGGGTGACGTGATTTGATATTGGATGGGGTGCGACAGAAAAGGTGTATAGAGAAGAAGGTGTGTTGCTTAATAGTGAAGGGATGGAGGTAGGATATACTGTAGAGTCAGGTAGGTAGGTAGGTAAGTTGTAGTGTAAGGATGGCAGGAAGGAAATAGGTAGGTAGGTTGTTGTAGTGTTAGGATGGAAGGAAGGAGGTAGGTAAGTAGGTTGTAGTGTTAGGATGGCAGGAAGGAGATAGGTAGGTAGGTAGGTAGGTAAGTTGTAGTGTAAGGATGGAAGGAAGGAGATAGACAGGTAGGTAGATAAGTAGGTAGGTAGGGAGAGAGGGAGGTAGGTAGGTAGGTATGGAGAGAGGGAGGAAGGAAAGGGAGGTAGGCAGGGAGGAAATAGAGACACACAGGCAATGGAAACAGGAAGGAAGAAGACCGTTCAACAAGACAATCACACCAGAATCAACAGGTGTCAAACATCAGGAGGGTCCCAGGGGAGAGTAGGGAGAGGGGAGGAGAGAATGTGCAGCGAAGGAGAGGGGAGAGAGAAGAGGGTGTGCAGCGAAGGAGAGGGGAGAGAGAGAAGAGGGTGTGCAGCGAAGGAGAGGAGATAGAAGGGGATGAGGAGCGAAGGAGAAGGCAGGGAAAGGGGGAGAGAGAAAATGATGTGCAGCGAAGGAGAGGGGAGAGAGAAGAGAGAATGTGCAGCGAAGGAGAGGGGAGAGAGAGAAGAGGGTGTGAAGCGAAGGAGAGGGGAGAGAAGGGGGATGAGGAACGAAGGAGAGGGGAGATAAGATAGAAAGGAGAGAGAAGAGAGAATGTGCAGCGAAGGAGAGGGGAGAGAAGGGGATGAGGAGCAAGGGAGAGGGAAGTGGGAGCAACGGGAATGGGGAAAAAAAAGAGATGAAAAGTGAGGGAAGAGAGGGGAAGATAAAAGAAGGGAGAGAGAAGGAATTTGGAGCAGGGGAGAGGGGAGAAGGAGGTGAGGGGGAAAAAAAGGGGATGTTGAGCAAGAGAGAGGGGGAAAGAAGTGAAGGAGGGGAGACGAGGGGATGTGGAGCAAGGGAGAGGGGAAAGAAGTGGAGGAGGGGAGAGGGAGGTGAGAGGTGAGAAGGGGATGTGGAGCAAGGGAGAGGAGAAAGAAGTGGAGCAAGGGAGAGGGAGAAAGAAGTGGAGGAGGGGGAGTGGAGGGGATGTGGAGCAAGGGAGAGGGGAAAGAAGGGGAGAGGGAAGGAGGGAGGGGAGAAGGAAGGAGGGAGGGGGAGGGGAGAGGGAGGGAGGGAGAGGTGAAGGAGCAGGTGTAGTAACAATATCATCGTGTATAGAGAGGGAGGAACAATAGTGATGCAGGAGGGGAAAAAACAGAGAGGTGGTGGGGATTGGGGGAGGAATTGTCTCATGGTGTTATAGTTCTCTCTCTCTCCTCTCTCTCTCTCTCTCTCTCTCTCTCTCTCTCTCTCTCTCTCCTCTCTCTCATCTCTCTCTCTCTCTCTCTCTCCTCTCTCTCTCTCTCTCTCTCTCTCTACGCACGTTCCTCTATCTCCCTTCCTTCCTTCCTTCCTGTTCACCGTAATAACTAACTAACTTAACTAACTAACTGACCTTTCTTCCCTCTTCCTACTATTACACCCCTTCTCGTTTTAAACATTCCCACGTTCTCACACACACACACACACACCTTCCCATCTCTCTCTCTCTCTCTCTCTCTCTCTCTCTCTCTCTCTCTCTGTGCGTGATAA
>JAWQEG010005683.1:0-7500 GCA_033782935.1 Petrolisthes cinctipes
ACACATATACACATACATACATATCTCTGTCTTTCTCTCTCACACACACATACAGTATACATACACACATATCTCTCTCTCTCTCACACACACACACACACACACACACACACACACACACACACACACACACACACACACACACACACACAATGTCAATATGTTAATAAATATAATGAATGAAATAATAATTTTAATATAACTAAAAAAATATCGTAAAATACAAAATTATATTGAATTTTTTGGAGAATATTTTTTTTATTATAGATATTATCATTTATATAAACAAAAATAATTATATATATATTATTCCATTATTGTACACACCCTAACCCTATGGTACACACCCTAACCATATCTATCACCCTATGTTACACACCCTAACCATATTTTATTTACCCACACACCCTAACCCTATCTATCACACTCTTTGGTACACTCCCTAACCCTATCTATCACCCTATGGTACACACCCTAACCATATTTTATTTACCTCAATAGTACAGACCCTAACCATAATTTTATTTACCTCAATAGTACAGACCCTAACCATATTTTATTTACCCACACACCCTAACACTATCTATCACACTCTTTGGTACACACCCTAACCATATTGTATTTACCCCCCTTCCCTAACCCCATCTATCACACCCTATGGTACACTCCCTAACCATATTTTATTTACCCACACACCTTAACCCCATCTACCACCCTATGGTACACTCCCTAACCATATTTTATTTACCCACACACCTTAACCCCATCTACCACCCTATGGTACACTCCCTAACCATATTTTATTTACCCACACACCTTAACCCCATCTATCACCCTATGGTACACTCCCTAACCATATTTTATTAACCCACACACCCTAAACCTATCTATCACACCCTATGGTACACTCCCTAACCATATTTTATTAACCCACACACCCTAACACTATCTATCACACTCTTTGGTACACAGCCTAACCATATTTTATTTACCCACACACCCTAACCATATCTATCACACTCTTTGGTACACACCCTAACCATATTGTATTTACCCCCCTTCCCTAACCATATCTATCACACCCTATGGTACACTCCCTAACCATATTTTATTTACCCACACACCCTAACCCCATCTATCACCCTATGGTACACACCCTAACCATATTTTATTTACCCACACACCCTAACCCCATCTATTACACCCTATGGTACACTCCCTAACCATATTTTATTAACCCACACACCCTAACACTATCTATCACACTCTTTGGTACACTCCCTAACCATATTGTATTCACCTCAATAGTACAGACCCTAACCATATCTATCACCCCCTATGGTACACACCCTAACCATATTTTATTTACCTCAATAGTACAGACCCTAACCATATCTATCACACCCTATCTATCACCCTAACCCTATTGTTTTCACCCCAATAGGTGCTGAATGGTGTGTGTGCTTACCTGAATCGACATTGGGTAAAGAGGGAATGTGATGAAGGACACAAAGGAATATATGAAATCTATCAACTGGCTTTGGTCACATGGAGAGATCATTTATTTCAACCATTAAATAAACAGGTAAGGAATGGAGAGAAGGAACACACAGACAGACAAAATGGGGGAGGAGAGGAGGGGGAATGGAGAGAAGAAGGGAGGGAGGGAAGGAGAGAAGAACGAATGAAGGGAGGGAGGGATGGAGAGAAGAGAGAAGGAAGTAATGGAGAGAAAGAGGAAGGGAGAGAGGGAGAAGAGGGAATGAAGGAAAGGAGTAATGGAGAGAAGGAGGGAGGAATGGAGGAAGGAAGGAATGGAGAGAAGAGGGGAGGGAGGAAATGATGGGAGGGAAGGAAGGAATATATGAAATCTATCAACTAGCTCTGGTCACATGGAGAGATCATTTATTTCAACCACTTAATAAATAGGTAAGGTTTTTATGTCATTATGTACACACACACAGACAAAATGGAGGGGGGGGATAGGAGGAGGAATGGAGAGAAGAAGGGAGGGAGGGAAGGAGAGAAGAACGAATGAAGGGAGGGAGGGATGGAGGGAGGAATGGAGAGAAGAGGGGATGGATGGGAGAGAAGAGGGGAGGAAAGGAGGGAGAGAAGAACGAATGAAGGGAGGGAGGGATGGAGAGAAGGAAAGGAGGAATTGAGAGAAGGAAAGGAGGAATGGAGGGAGAGAAGGAGGAATGGAGGGATGGAGAGAAGGAGAGAAGAGGGGAGGAAAGGAGGAAGGAAGGGAGGGATGGAGAGAAGAGGGGAGGAAAGGAGGGAGAGAAGAATGAATGAAGGGAGGGAGGGATGGAGAGAAGGAAAGGAGGAATGGAGGGAGAGAAGGAGGAAGGAAGGAAGGGATGAAGAGAAGAGGGGAGGGAGAAATGATGGGAGGGAAGGAAGGAATATATGAAATCTATCAACTGGCTTTGGTCACATGGAGAGATCATTTATTTCAACCATTAAATAAACAGGTAAGGAATGGAGAGAAGGAGGAGGGAAGGGAGGGAGAGAAGGGGGGGAGGAAGGGAGTGAAGGAAAGGAGGAATGGAGAGAAGAGGGGAGGGAGAAATGATGGGATGGAAGGAAGGAAGGGAGGGATGGATGGAGAGAAGGAAAGGAGGAGTGGAGGGAGGGAAGAAAGGAAGGGAGGGAGAGAAGGAGAGAAGAGGGGAGGAAAGGAGGGAGGGAAGGAGTAATGGAGAGAAGAGTGGAGGGAGGGAGAGAGGGATGGAGGAAGAAAAGGAGGGAAGGAAGGAAGGAATATATGAAATCTATCAACTGGGTCTGGTCACATTTATTTCAACCATTAAATAAACAGGTAATGTTTTTATGTGATTATGTACACACACGCAGACAAAATGGAGGGAAGGGAGGAATGGAGAGAAGGAGGAATAGAGGAAGGAAGGAAGGGAAGAATGGAGAGAAGAGGGGAGTGGAAGGAGAGAAGGAGGAGTGGAGGGAGAGAAGGAGGAAGGAAGTAATGGAGAGAAGAGGGGAGTGGAGGGAGAGAAGGAGGGAGGGAGGAATGGAAGTGGTATTCTTTTGTAAGCTTCCCAACCAACCAACCACACACACTTGTAAGGCTTCATTAGTATTTTCCAAAAGCTGAGTACAGTATCCACATTCACAAAATCTATCACAACAGTTAGATTTAGATAATAATAATAATAATAATGATTTACACGGCTAACATATCTTTCGTTTGCGTGCTTACCAACCAATCGACCCATATATTTTTCTCTAACTATCTTTTCTGTGTTTTTTTTTTTTTTTTTTTTTTCCGCAGGTTACGAATGCCGTTTTGAAACTGATTGAGCGAGAGAGAAACGGAGAAACTATTAACACAAGATTGGTGTCTGGTGTTATGAACTGCTATGTGGAATTAGGTGAGAAAAAGAGTGACAGAGATTACAGAGAGTTTTGGTGCTGGAGTGGCGGCGTCTACGTCATGGGACCAACCCCCAAGGCTCACAAGGAAGGAAGCTATGGGGGCCCAAACCGTCATAACATCCCCCCGAGTCCCTGGGAACGGCTTCGGTCACCCGGGCAATACCACACACACACACAACACACACATCTGGCAATACCACACCCCTCACACAACACACACATCTGGCAATACCACACCCCCACACAACACACACATCTGGCAATACCACACACACACACAACACACACATCTGGCAATACCACACCCTCACACAACACACACATCTGGCAATACCACACCCTCACACAACACACACAACTACACATTTTTTCATCACCGAGGAATGTTTCTCCGGCTATCATTTCTCGGCTTCTCCTTCTAGCCGGAGACATTGAAAACAATCCTGAACCCATAAACAAATACACATGTCCGACATACTCTAAACCCATCACATCAAGTAGGCAGAAAAAGGGTTCTGTTCAATGCAACTCTTGTACAATATTAGCATCTATGAAACACTACACAAACACATGGACCTCACCTCTTCCATCACCACAACCTCCATCACCCACACCTCCATCACCCTTAACATTACTCACACCTCCATCACCCTCTCCATCACTCCCACCTCCACCACCCTCTCCATCACCCACACCTCCATCACCCTTACCACCACCCACACCTCCATCACCCACACCTCCATCACCCTTAACATCACCCACACCTCCACCACCCTTACCATCACCCACACCTCCATCACCCTTACCATCACCCTTAACATCACCCACACCTCCATCACCCTTACCATCACCCTTAACATCACCCACACCTCCATCACCCTTACCAATACTCACACAACACATTACCCAATTACCCATTACTCGCACAACACATTACCCAACATCTGGAAGCATGGAAACATTATCACCATCCCCAAACCAAACAAAGACCCCACACTGCCCTCATCACACCGTCCCATCACCCTCCTTTGTACCCCCTCCAAAATCACTGAGCGCCTCAACATTAAACTAATCACACCATACATCCCCCTTACATCTTGACAACATGGCTTCAGACCACTACACTCAACAAACACCCTTCTTACAGACCTCACACAAAGAATTTTTGATGGCATCAACTCAGATAGACCCTCACACAGAACACTCTTAGTTACATTGGACATTAGTAAAGTATTTGATGCCATCCCCCGCCACAACCTCACAAACAAAATATACAACACAAACATGCATAATAACACCAAAAGATGGCTGGCCAGCTTCTTGGGAGGAAGAGTAGCCCATGTTACATTTGCTGGTCAGTCATTTAACATTAAAAACTTCACCAATGGTGTCCCCCAAGGCTCTGTACTCTCACCCACCCTTTTCAACCTATACATGCACGACATACCAACACCCCAGGCACCACAAATACACATAGCCTCCTACGCAGACGACATAACACTCACATGTACACACAGATATGCAGACACAACCACTCTCATCCTCCAACCCTACCTCAACACACTTAATGCCTGGCTCACCACAAACAGACTTAAAATAGCACCCACCAAGTCAACTGTCACCATACTCACCAACTGGAATGCAGAACACCGCTACACACAACACCTCACCATAAACAACACACACACACACACACAAAATACTTGGCATAACATACAGTACATCCATGACATTCAAACAACATATTGTGGCCATCAGAAACAAATGCATGCAAAGACTTAAAGCCCTCACTGAGATCACTTGCCAGCACAACATTCGGACACAACAAGGAAACCACAACCACAGTATACAAACAATATATTCGATCAGTGATAGATTATGCAAGCCCTGCCTGGGCTTCAAACCTTGCTGAGACTCATCACAACACCCTTCAAACCATACAGAAGAACAGAGCCCTAAAGACAATCACAGGATGCACAGCTACCAACACCTACAGACCACCTACACTATGAAACCAAAGTCCAGTCAAAATCAAGGATCATCTTGAAGAGGCACACAAACACTTGCTGCTGCAGCCTCCACAAACCCACACCATCCACACACTACATGGCACAACACCACCTCCACGACATGCCAAGAGCATCAAAACAACACCCAGTACACGATACACAAATACTATCATCTCTTACACCCTGCCCACCCCAAACCAATCTCCAGAAACACATCCATACTCCAATCACTCATCAATCCATCCAAACACTACAGAACAATACTCAGCTGTTTGTATGACCTGACATCCACCCATCTGAATATACATACTCAAATCACTCATCAATCCAATCCAACACTCAAAAACAACACACAGCATGCATGCCACCTGACATCCACCCATCCTGAATCCACCCTCGGAATCCTCCTTCCCCGTGAGGGACAGAGTCCACCTGGCCAGGCTGCGTCTGCCACCACCCGCCCTTCAGACAGAGGCTGAGCTGATGGAGCCATTGCGGATGCCTGTCCAGGATGCAACACAGCACCCCATTCTATTAAACACATTATTGAAGACTGCAACACACACAAACACACTCACCAACAACACAACATACACTCAACATAGCACTCTGAGCACTGGTCCGGAAAGCCCGGTTCAGGCCATGACCTTCCTCAGGAGCTGGGGGCTGCTGGGCCAGACACCTTGAGGAACTTCAACAACAACAACAACAACACAGAGAGTTTTATCTATACTAAAGAGAGAGAAATATATAGGCCTATATATGTATTTATATTTATTATTTTAGAAGAGAGAAAGAGTGATTAATTAAAGAGAGTTCTAGATATGTAACATTATTATTATTATATTTATTTATTTTAGGAGAGAGATAAGTTAGAGAGAAAATTATAGAGAGTATAGAGACAGTATATATATTTTTATTCCTTATATATATATATTTTTTTAGAAGAGAAAAACAAAGAGAAATAAATTAAAGAGAGATGTAAATTAAAGAGAGAAATAAATTAAAGAGAGAGATATATAAATTAAAGTAAGCTAGGTCTTATATATACAGTTTATTTTATACTTATATAACATTTTTTTTTTAGAAGAGAAAAAGAGAGATATAAATAAATTAAGAGATATAAATTAAAGAGAGATATATAAGATATATAAATTAGAAGAGAGATAGAATAAATTAAAGTGAGCCCTACTTCTGTATATATATTTATTTAGAGAGTGAAAAAAAAAGAGAGATAAAAATAAATTAAAGCGAGCCCTATCTCATACCAGTATACAGTCTGAACGAGGACGAACCGAGTGCCCGCGGACAAAACCTCCGTGTCCGTGTACCGCGAGTCTCCTGTCGAAGAATACTTCTGAGAGGACACGGAGAGATTCTACACCGAGTTGAGTTCCTGAGAAATAATCCTGTCACTGAGTAGATAAGAAGGTAAGTGAGAGAGAGAGAAAGATGTGTAATAATAATAATAATAAAAATTAATGGTTTATAATGAGAGTGGCAGCCTGGAGCTGAAAATATACAATAATGAATTGATGTAATTATATTAATAATGAGGAATGTGTGTGCGTGTGTATGATGTAGAATGTGCGTGTGTAAGTGTGTATGTTGCATGTGTGTGTATATATATATTAACCCTTACATATACATTACAGGCAGAGACCAGACTACTTGAGGAAACAGAGACGTGTACAGGTTTACCTCCACGAAACCACACTCGAGAAACTGGGCAAGACGTGTGAGAAAGTCCTCATTGAAAAACACCTTGAAATTTTCCACAACGAATTCCAGCACCTGTTGAATGACGATAAGAATGAAGACCTGGCCAGGATGTATCAACTTGTATCCAGGTGAGTAATACGGCCATCGTAAACCCAATACTGTGTGTGTGTGTGTGTGTGTGAGACAGACAGACAGACAGACAGACAGACAGACAGAGAGAGAGACAGAGACAGAGAGAGAGACAGAGAGAGAGAGAGAGAGAGAGAGAGAGAGAGAAAAGAATGAAGACTTGGCAAGGATGTATCAACTTGTATCCAGGTGAGTAATAATGGCCATTGTAAACCCGATATCTTGTAGATTAACAGCAACG
>JAWQEG010005683.1:12500-73821 GCA_033782935.1 Petrolisthes cinctipes
TGAGATAGACAGACAGAAAGAGAGAGAGACAGACAGAAAGAGAGAGAGACAGACAGAGAGAGAGAGACAGACAGAAAGAGAGAGAGACATAGACAGAAAGAGAGATAGACAGACAGAGAGAGAGATAGAAAGACAGACAGAGATAGAAAGATAGACAGACAGACAGACAGACAGAGAGACAGATAGATAGATATATATGAGTTTTATAGTTTTTCTTGTGAGAATTTTTATTTTTCATTCTTTCCATCATTTGAAATAATATTATTGTTATAGTTTTTAATTCTTTCCATCATTTGAAATAATATTGTTATTATTATTATTGTTTATTTTTAAAGATACACATTGCAAGCTTTCCACCATTTGAAATAATATTATTGTTATTATCTAAGTATATATAAGTGTTATTATTATTATTAGTAGTAGTAGTAGTAGTAGTAGTATCATTATTATTAATATTACTATTATTATCATTATCATTATTGTTATTATTATTATTATTATCATTATTATTACTATTATTATCATTATTATTACTATTATTATCATTATTAATATTATTATCATTATTATTATCATTATCATTACTATTATTACTATCATTATTATTATTAACATTATTATTATTATTTTTTATTCCAGATACACACTACAGGCTTCCACATTCCAAATGGCTGTGTTATTACAATTCAACCATGCCGTATCCTGGACTGTGGGACATCTACAGGTATAGTTAACTTATTATAACAATGTGTGTGTGTGTGAGAGAGAGAGAGAGAGGGGGAGGGAGTGTGTGTTTGGTAGAGAGTGTGTGTGTTTGTGTGCGTGTGTATGTTAGAGGGAGAGAGAGAGAAAGGGGTAGTGTATGTATGTGTGGTAAAGAGAGAGGGAAGGGGAGTGTGTGTGTATGGTAGAGAGAGAGAGAGAGAGAGTACATGTTTGTGTTTGTGTTGTAGAGAGAGAGAGAGAGTGTGTGTGTGTGTATGGTAGAGAGAGAAAGAGAGAGTGTGTGTATGTATGTGTGTATGGTAGAGAGAGAAAGAGGAAGTGTGTGTATGGTAGAGAGAGAGAGAAAGGGAGAGTGTGTATGTGTGTATGGTAGAGAGAGAGAGAGAGAGAGAGGGAGGGAGGGAGTGTGTATATGAGATAGAGAGAGAGAGAGAGAAAGGGGGAGTGTGTGTGCGTGAGAGAGAGAGAAAGAAAAAGAAAGAGAGAGAATGTATGCATGTACGGTACAGAAAGAGAGAGGAGAAAGAAGTATCTAAATAAATCAAAAGTTTAAACACACACCTCTCATATATATAATTTTTCCTCTCTCTCATATATATAATTTTTTCCATTTTTTCATCTTTCCAGGAAATGACAGGAATCTCCCAAGAAATCCTGACCCAAGTTGTCCAGATTTTACTGAAGTGTAAATTGTTGATTTCCGAAGACGACGACAATGAAGTTTCGACCGATTCTCGCGTCAGTCTGTTTATTGGCTACAAGAACAAGAAGCTTAGGGTTAATATTAATGTTCCCATGAAGACTGAGATGAAGGTATGTATGTACACACACACACATATACACAGACATACACACACACTGACACAGATACATACACACACATTGTTATTATTATTATTATTATTATTATTATTATTATTATTATTACATACACATACACACAGACTGACACACACACACACTATTATTATTATTACTACTACACACACACACTATTATTATTATTACTACTACACACACACACACATACACACACACACACACACACACACACAAGATATTGCTGGCTATTGTTTGTATAAGAAAAATGTGCATGTGTGTGTGTATGTGTGAGCGTATGTGCGTTTGTATTCCAAGCAAACATTATTTTCTCTATTTATACTTACAGATAGAACAAGAACTAACACACAAACACACAGAAAAACACCTGAAAATACTCATGTGTGCGTATGTGTGAGCGTATGCATATGTGTGTGTGAATGTGTGTTTATATTCCAAGCAAACATTATTTTCTCTATTTATACTTACAGATAGAACAAGAACTAACACACAAACACACAGAGGAAGACCTAAAAATACTCGTGTGTGTGAATGCGTAATTTTTTTGCATATGTGCGCGTTTATATTGCAAGCAAACATTATTTTCTTTATTATTGGTATTTATATTTACAGATAGAACAAGAACTAACACACAAACGCATAGAAGAAGACCGCAAACTGCTCATGTGTGAATGCGTATGTGTGTGCGTATGCGTTTATATTCCACTCAAACACTATTTTCTCTCTTTATATTTGCAGATAGAACAAGAACTAACACACAAACACTCAGAAACACCTGAAAATACTCGTGTGTGTGTATGTGTATGTGAATGCGTATGTGTGAGCGCATGTGTGTATGAATGTGTGTTTATACTCCAAGTAAACATTATTTTCTTTATTATTGGTATTTATATTTGCAGATAGAACAAGAACTAACACACAAACACATAGAGGAAGACCGCAAACTGCTCATACAAGCTGCCATCGTCCGTATCATGAAGATGCGAAAGGTTTGCAAACATCAACAACTATTAATGGAAGTCTTGAATCAACTCACTCCAAGATTCAAACCACGTGTACCTACCATTAAGGTGAGTGTGTGTGTGAGAGAGAGTGAGAGTGAATGTGTGTGTGTATGTGTGTGAGAGAGAGAGAGAGAGAGAATGTGTGTGTGTGTTTGTGGTGAGAGAGAGAGTATTTGTGTATGTGTGTGAGTGAGAGTATGTGTGTGTGAGTGTGTGAGAGAATATGTATGTGTGTGTGTATGTAGGTATGTATGTATATATGTGTGTGTGTGTATGTATGTGTGAGCTGATATTATAAGATAACAAAACATATTATTATTATACATAATTAACAAACTTTATGAATATTTAAAATGGTATAAAACTTGAATTATAATATTTTAATTAACTGTCAGTAATAATAATAATATTTAATGGGAGAAATTGGAGGCTTCTGATTCCTCCTGACTATGCCACAAAAAGAAAGAAAAAAAAAATTTCAAGCTCCTTCCATATAGGCTTGGTGTGTGTGTGTGTGTGTGAATGTGTGATTTTTGCAATAATAATGTGTGTGTGTGATTTTAGCAATGATAGTATGTGTGTGTGATTATTGCAATGATAGTGTGTGAGTGTGTGATTTTTGCAATGATGGTGTGTGTGTGATTATTGCAATGATAGTGTGTGTGTGTGATTATTGCAATGATAATGTGTGTGTGTTTGCAATGATAGTGTGTGTCATTATTGCATTGTTAGTGTGTGTGTGTGTGATTATTGCAATGATAGTGTGTGTGTGATTATTGCAATGATAATGTGTGTGTTTGCAATGATAGTGTGTGTGTGTGATTATTGCATTGTTAGCGTGTGTGTGTATGTGTGATTTTTGCAATGATAGTGTGTGTGTGATTATTGCAATGATAGTGTGTGTGTGTGTATGTGATTATTGCAATGATAATGTGTGTGTGTGTGATTATTGCAATGATAATGTGTGTGTGTGATTATTGCAATGATAATGTGTGTGTTTGCAATGATAGTGTGTGTGATTATTGCATTTTCAGAGTGATAAAAAAATACTTAACTAATTCTTCTTCTTTTCTCCTTTTTTTGTAACTAATTCTTCTTCTTTTCTTCCTTTTTTGTAACTAATTCTTCTTCTTTTTTTTATTACAGAGGTGTATTGATATCCTGATAGAGAAGGAATACCTAGAAAGAATAGATGGACAGAAAGACACCTACAGCTACCTGGCATAAGTACCTAGGAATTAAATATGCTGGCCTATATACATACACACATACACATATACATACATACATACACACACTAACAATTAAACAAACACACACATACATACACACACTATTAATTAAATAAACACACACACACACACACACCAATAATTAAATAAACACACACACACTAACATTGCGAAAATTACACACACACGCGCACACTATCATTGCGAAAATTACACACACGCGCGCACACTATCATTTGAAAATTACACACACACGCGCACACTATCATTGCGAAAATTACACACACACACGCACACACTATCAGTACAGAAATCACACACACACGCACACACTATCAGTACAGAAATCACACATACGCACACTATTATTGCAAAAATCACTCACACACACACTATCATTGCAATAATCACACACAGACAAACACACAATGAGAGAGAGAGAGAGACAGACAGACAGACAACAGAGAGAGAGAGAGAGAGAGAGAGAAAACATGCATAGAAGAAAAAAATGATAATGAGACAGACAGACACACATGCACTCACACAGACAGACAGACAACAGAAAGAGAGAGAGAGAGACAGACAGACAGACAGACAGACAGACAGACAGACAGACAATCAGAGAGAAAGAGAGATTGTGTTTGAAAAGCATGAGTTACTCTTAAACACACACACACACACACACAAACAACAGTGGTGGATAATGAAGGTTTGCAGTACACACACACACACACACACACACAATGACACACACAAGTTTACTGTACACACATTCATTACAAACTATACATTACACACACACACACACATAAGTTTACTGTACACACATTCATTACACACACACACACACAAACAGTAACACACACACACACACAGTAACACACACACACACAAGTTTACCGTACACACATTCATTACACACACAAACAGTAACACACACATTCATTACACACACACACACACACACACACACATATAAAACGGACTTTGTACATTACATTACCCATAATAAAAAACAATGGAAAATATGGGTTTATTGACCTGACCTGACCTGTCCATCTATATATATATATAATATTAAATAAAATCACAAGAGTGAGATTGAAATAAGTGTAAATAAATTCTAAAAGACCTTTGATATACAATGAATAAATTATTATTATTATTATTATTATTACTTCATTATTATTCACTCATTGAAAATCATTATTAATTTAAAATGTGATTAATTCTGGTTTTTGTTACATTGGAGTATTTTGATTCCTCCAAAGTATGTCAGGAAACAGGACCTAATTAACAAAAATACTGATGTTGTGTTGTTTAAAATAGTTTGGAGGATTCGGTTACTCCAGATTTACCAACACTGAACTTTCTTCCACCTTTATAAAAAAAAATATATATATATATATTTTTTTTTTAGGGGGAAGTATTGTGTTGGTAAATCTGGAGCAACTGAATCCTCCAAACTATTTTTCCAAGCAACAACAGAACACCATTATTTTTTTTGCTCTTCTGGTCCTGTTGTTTCCTGGCATACTTTGGAGGAATCACCAAGGCTTATATACATACACACACACACACACATTCACTCTAATAATTAAATAAACACACACACATACATACATACACTATCATTGCAAAAATCACACACACACACACACACACACATACTATAATTGCAAAAATCACACACACACACACATACTATAATTGCAAAAATCACACACACACACTAATAATTAAATAAACACACACACACATACTATAATTGCAAAAATCACACACACACACACACACACTAATAATTAAATAAACACACACACACATACTATAATTGCAAAAATCACACACACACACACACTAATAATTAAATAAACACACACACACACACAAACGCTATCATTACAAAAATTCCAATGTAACCAAAAACGAATTACCACCTTAAGGGATAATTAATTCTCTTGTTAGTGAATTGGAAGGACTCCGATTCCTCCAAAGTGTGCCAGGAAACAGAACCAGCCAGAAGAGCAAAAAAAATAATGGTGTTCTGTTGTTGTTGCTTGGAAAAATAGTTTGGAGGATTCGGTTGCTCCAGATTTACCAAAGTGTGCCACAAAACAGATCCCTTATAAGTACCATTGAAGGCATTTTGTTTCCTGGTGTGATGTGGAGGAATCAGAAGCCTTCAAATATTTACCAAACAAACAAGGGAATTTCACCTTTAATGGGGTGCGGGAATGGGGGGGGGGGTTAGGGGGGTGCGGGAGTAGGGGGACAGGCTTGGGGGGAGGGGGTGCGGGAATAGGGGGACAGGCTTGGGGTGGGTAGAAAGCCTGTCCCCCTATTCCCGCCCCCCCCCCCCCAAGCCTGTCCCCTATTCCCGCACCCCCAAACCCCCCCACCCAAGCCTGTCCCCTATTCCTGCACCCCCGTAATCTTTTCCCAGGCTTGTGTTATTCATTGAAGGGGATTGATAATAATAATAATAACAAATAACAACAACACTTTTTGGTACATTGGAGTGCCTTGATTCCTCCAAAGTTTGCCCGGAAACAAACAAAAAAAAACCCAGATTAAGAAAACTAATGGTGGCCTGTTGTTGTTGTTGTTGCTTGGAATAGTTTGGAGGAAGACGGTTGCTTCAGATCACACCCAGAAAAAAAAAAACTATAATTTAATCATATTATATCGAGGGTCTATTGTACGAATCCTATTTTTTTGTTAAACTCTATGTAAGTGTAACTACTACTACTACTACTATTATTATTATTATTATTATTATTGTCATCATCATCATCATAAGCTGCGGATAAATATTATTATTATTATTATTATTATTATTATTGTATTTTGGGAAATAACCCATCTTGGCTGGAGTGTGTCTGTGTCGTATTCAAGAACATGGTATACCATCGGATGGTGTTGGTACGATGGCTGTATAGTGTGTTTATGAGTCATAGTACCACACACACACACATCATAGTACCGGTACCACACACACCGTCGTCGTACGTTCTTGACTACGAATTCAATAAATATTTTTTTAATTCTTTTACCATGTGAAAATTAATTAATAGTTTACAATTATTCTGATATAAATATTTATAATTTATATTAGATAATGTGACTTATATTTACAAAAGTTTTCATCAAATGTAAATATTGTAGAATTTTTATGTAAAACCTAAAAATAATGGTAAATATTATTATTATTATTATTATTGTATTATTAAATGTTCAACAAATACCATTTTTTTTCTGTTGGCTTATGGGAAATAGAATAAATTATTTGATGTTAAATGGAGATATTATTATTTACATCACGTTAGTATTATATAAGTATTATTGTTTTCATTATGTATGTGTGTATTATATCACGTGTAGTTGATAATTTTTAGATTGTGTGTGTATGTACTTTCAACTTAACAAATATATTCATGGATTTGGATGATAAAAACCAATATATGCTCTTGTTAATACTTTTATTTTTTGCTCATCAGTTTCTCAGTTATAAGTTATCATAGTTAATAATTAAGGCTTGCAAAATATAACACGGAAATAATTATTATTATTATACTTTTTGGTAAATTGGAGTGCCTTGATTCCTCCAAAGTATGCCAGGAAACAGGACCAGATTAAAAACTATAATGGTGGTCTGTTGTTGCCTGGAATAGTTTAGGAGGAATCAGTAGCACTCCAATATACCAAAAAGATGCAGGCACATTACATTTTAAATAAGCATTGGGGGAAGTTGGGTTAGGATGTGTTGATTGGCCATTTGTGTGTGAGGGAGAGGTGTTTGTGTGTGTGTGACAGAGAGGTGTTTGTGTGTGTGTGAGAGAGAGAGGGGTGTGTGTGTATGTGTCGGAGAGAGAGAGGGGTGTGTGTATGTGTCGGAGAGAGAGAGAGGTGTGTGTGTGTCGGAGAGAGAGAGAGGGGTGTGTGTATGTGTCGGAGAGAGAGAGAGGTGTGTGTGTGAGAGAGAGAGAGAGGGGTGTGTGTGTGTCAGAGAGAGGTGTATGTGTGTCGGAGAGAGAGTGTGTGTGATTTAAGCCTTGGCCACTCCCTGTTGTTGTTGAATCACAGCTAACTGTTGATCCAACTTCATCTCCATCATATCCATTACAACTGAAAAAAAAGAAAAAAAAATTACAGATAACAGTAATTACCGTATAATAATTTTTAATATATACACATGCACATTAGAACTCAAAAAAAAAAAGAAGATAAGATTAAGTACCATTTAATTAAGGGGGTGCGGGAGTAGGGGGCAGGCTTGGGGGGGGGACTGGGGGGTGCAGGAGTAGGGGACAGGCTTGGGGGAGGACTGGGGGGGTGCGGGAGTGGGGGGACAGGCTTGAGGGGGGTGCGGGAATAGGGGGACAGGCTTGGGGTGGGTAGAAAGCCTGTCCCCTATTCCCGCACCCCCCTAACCCCCCCCCCAGGCCTGTCCCCCTACTCCCGCCCCCCCCAAGCCTGTCCCCTACTCCCGCACCCCCCAGTCCCACCCCAAGGAAGGAAGCTATGGGGGCCAAACCGTCAGAAAATGTACCTTCTCTCTCACACACACACACACACAACCTTCTCTTTCTCTCACACACACACACACACAACCTACCTTCTCATTCTCATTCTCTCTCTCTCTCTCTCTCACACACACACCTCCCTATATTATCTTAGTTTTCTCTCTCCTCTCTCACACACACACTTACCTCAGCTTATTCACTCTTACTCTCTCTCTCTCTCTCACACACACACACACCTACCTTCTCTCAGTCGGCTCTTCTCGGATGCAATCTTTTGAATTTTTTCCATCTGTTCAGTCACAAATTTTACTTTTCTGGTGAAGTAATCTTTGGCTCCAGTAACATCCTGAAAAAAAAAAAAAAAAAAAAAAAAAATTATTACTGTATTTATTGTTTTATTTTTATTTTATTTTTATTACTGTATTTCTTATCTATTTTTTATTTTATTTTTTGTTTGTTATAAAGTTAGATAAATTAATGTCAACCTTTGTCAAATCCAAATTTACTGCCATAATTAATTAACTGAAGGTCATGGATGAAATTATATTATTCAACGTTATTTATATTTTTTTTTTTGGGACTCACCTGCTCTACATAATATCCGGTACCAACATCAATGAGTAGTTTTTCCGCGTCGGCGATGGAGCCTGGGACATACATACAGCTTGTCAGGGGTACTAACACTACCTTCCCTTTACTCTCGGGTGTTATCTGTAATTATACGTTGGTAATTTTATCCTGAAAGCCAAAGTGAATGGTCTGGGGGTGAAGTTGAGGCTGAATGAAGCAAATTGGTCCCTGGTGGCAAGTTTGTTTGCGGATGACACTGTGCTGATGGCTGAGAATGAAAGGAATTTACAGAGAGTGGTGGACGAATTTCAGTCTGTGTGTAAACGAAGGAAATTGAAGGTGAATGTAGATAAAAGTAAAGTGATGGTATTTGAAAGAGCAGAAACTGAAGTGATTGACTTTGCTACACCTTACAGAGTGGCTGTACCAACTGGGACGAAGTGTGAGATAACTCTGAGGGGTGAGAGGATGGAGGAAGTGAAGGAGTTTAAGTACCTGGGTACAGTTATGTGTAAACATGGAAGTATGGAAGGAGAAATTAGGGAGAGAGCAGTGAAGGGTAGACAGGTCATAGGATCACTGGGAAGGATTATGAAGGGTAGAAGTGTGAGTATGGAAGTGAAAAGGGGACTACGAAATAGTATAATCCTGCCAACACTGACATATGCGTCGGAGACATGGACATGGAATAGGGCGCATCAGTCTAGAATAGGTGCTGTGGAAATGAGTTACTTGAGAGGAGCATGTGGACTTACTAGATGGGATGGAGAAAGTAATGAGAGTGTGTATGAGAGATGTGGTATGAGTGAGAAGGCAATTGGCATTGAGTGTGGAGTGGTTGAGAGAGTGAAACGTGATACATTGAGATGGTTTGGACATGTAGAGAGAATGCAAGGCGAGGAGTTTGTAAAGAAGGTGTATGGAAGTGAAGTTGTAGGACCTGGTGTGAGAGGCAGACCACCGGTTAGATGGCAGAACAGAGTGGAAGAGTATGTAAAGGAGAGAAACGTGAGGGGTAGAGTAGGGATGGACCAAGTAAGGAGGGAGTGTTGGAACAGGGAGAACTGGAGACACTTCTGCCGTGGCCACCCCCTTGGGGGGAGTTCCCGGAGGGAGCGAGGCGTCAGAGCTATAGATAGATAGATAGATAGTAATTTTATCCTACAGTATTTTGAGACAGAGAGAAAAATATTTGGTAACTTTATTCTATAGTATTTTGAGACAGACATACAGACAGTGGGTCGATTCCACAGTGGTTGGTATTGGTTTGTAAGCACGCAAACAAAAGAATATTGGCCGTGTAAATGACTTATGGGTGAATTATTTAATGAATTTGGTGAGTAAACTATACAGTGATCATCATTATCTAACTGTTGGACAAATTTTGTGAATGTGGATACTCAGCTTTTGGAAAATAATGAAGCCTTACAAGTGTGGTTGGTTGGGAAGCTAACAAACCAATACCACTGTGGAATTGGCTCAGACATACAGACAGAGAAAAATACTTGGTAATTTTATCCTACAGTATTTTGAGACAGACATACAGATAGAGAGAAAAATACTTGGTAACTTTATCCTACAGTATTTTGAGACAGACATACAGACAGAGAAAAATATTTGATAACTTTATCCTATAGTATTTTGAGACAGACATACATACAGACAGAGAGAAAAATACTTGGTAACTTTATCCTACAGTATTTTTAAACAGACAGACAGAGAGAAAAATACTTGGTAACTTTATCCTACAGTATTTTTAAACAGACATACATACAGACAGAGAGATAGACAGATATAAAGTTATTACATTACATATTTATTACCGTTTCAACACAGTCGCCAGATTCATTAAACTTTAGCTGTGCAATTTTCAACTGTTGTAGTGATTCATTGAAGAACTGCAACTCCTGAAAAAAAAAAAATATATATATATATATAGAAACAAATGAAGGTGATAATTATTCTCTAGTTGGTGAATTTTTTGGAAGCCGTGTGTGTTTTCAAGTAAATTCCTCAATGGAACTCAGACATAGTGATGAACAAAACAGGTTAAATGAACCAAGGAGTAATCTGATAATGGGTTTCAGAGTGTTTGAAAGGTGTGCACCAATAAGGCTCTTTAATGGATTGCCATTAAATGTCCGGAGTAGTAAAAATTACACGATTTTTAAGAAAAGACTGAAAACACATCTATTGTCTGAATGTTACGACACGGATGATATGAGTATTACAAGTGATTATAGTGTTTAATAATATTGAGAGAAGCCCTGTGGAGCACCATCTGCTGGTGGAGCGGGGCATAGAATATCCAACAACAAGTAACAAGTAAGTAATTCCTCCAAACTTATATGTCACGAAACAAACAAACACACACACATCCCCTATTAGTACGATTGATTAGTCTGTTTTCTGGTAGAGTTAGGAGGAATCAGCAGAAGCCTTTAAGGGGGTGCGGGAATAGGGGGACAGGCTTTGGGGGGGGGGGGTTTGAGGGGTGCGAGAGTAGGGGACAGGCTTGGGGGGGGGGGTGCAGGAATAGGGGACAGGCTTGGGGGGGGAGGGGGGGTTAGAGGTGTGCGGGAATAGGGGACAGGCTTGGGGAGGGGGGGGGGGGGGTTAGGGGTGTGCGGGAATAGGGGACAGGCTTCCTAACCACCCCAAGCCTGTCCCCTTATTCCGGCACCCCCCACCCCAAGCCTGTCCCCCTACTCCCGCACCCCCTTAATTTCCCCAGTCAAAATAATGAAAGAGATAGGAGGAATCAACAGAAGCCTTTAATTTCCCCGAGTCAAAATAATCAACAAACAACTGTCAGTGTGATAATTATACAGACTATATTTGGTGCGTGACTCATAACACACACACGCGCACACTTTTAATAGTAATTTTAAAGACATACACGTATTTATCACTACAACTGGACATGTGTAAATAATGAAGAATGTTAATTATATCGTTACCTGGTCTAGTTGATTCTTTAACGAGGTCAGCTGTTCCAAATTCAGCTTAGATATATCGATAACTTGAGGTCCTGAAGTTTTGTTACTGGCGGCCATCTTGTTTGTTTACATTTGGAGTCAGTGTTACCAATAGCTGCCCAGTCAGTGTTACCAAAAGCTGCTGTCATCGCAATAATAGACATAATTCTATATATATATATATATATATATATATATTTTTTTTTTTTATAATTGGGAGTAAATTGGTATATATATATGGAATTGAAAAAGGAAACCCTAAATAAAATGTGGAATAAAAGAAGAAAAATTAAAATTAGTGAAATAATGGAATAGGATAGAAAGAAAATAAAGAAAATGTGGAATAAAAGAAAAATTAGAATGAGTGAAATAATGGAATAGGATAGAAAGGAAACCCTAAATAAAATGTGGAATAAAAGAAAAATTAAAATTAGTGAAATAATGGAATAGGAGAGAAAGAAAATAAAAAATAAAATGCAAGTGCCGATGCAGAGGCAATACTTCATAGACACACAACTCAACTCAACAACAACAACTCAACTCAACTCTGGTCTGAAGGCTCACACACTAGCTCCAGGGGTCGCCAACTGTCTTTGTATGTTTGGAAGCTCACCCACAAACGAGTTTACCCCATTTCTCTTGTTTACATATATTATTTTTTATTTATTGGGAATTTATCATATTAACTGTGGTTTGGGATTAATGCTAATGATTTATGACATTAAATTAAACATACATTTTGGTAAATATATCCCAACTTACACAAAATACTCACCTAAATTATTTTTCCTTTACAGTATAAATTGTGTAGTAAGAGCTGGTTACTACAAAAATAAATCCTATATATGAATTATATCAATATGTTCATAAATGCCGGCTAAAAAGTGATAAATAACATCATAAATTATTATAGCCACATTGGTAGGATGGGAGTGAGGCAATGTTGCCAAGTATGGGGAATTTTCTCTAGACATGGAGAATTAGATGTACACTCGCGGTCAGAAATTGTGTCCCGATCCCCTGGCAAGATGAATCACAAACAGCCTATAGCTTTGAACAATAACTGTGCGTCTCCCTACAACACACATTGGTTCAAATCATCAAAGCTTGGCTGGTTGCAATTCATCGTGCCAAGGGATCACGACAAAAATTTTGTTTATATAAAAAAAATTTATTATATAAATAATTTTTTTTATATAATTTTTTTTTGTTATATGTTACTGGACTGGAAGACCTACATCACACCACAACTGCTCGTTGCCTGGTTCGACCCCGAAAAGGATGCGAGGAGAGACCAAGACCTGGTTGGTTACAGTGTGTTATGAAGGTCCAGATTCCCTCTTTAACATATTCGGCCGTCTGTACCAATCAAGGATCATTACAAGTTTACAAGATAGCCAATCCTTGAGTGTTGTGGTTTAGACGTAGGTTTCTCAAAGAGTATATATAGCGAGAAAAGCCGGTGCTCAATGTCATTCTTCCAGCATTTCTCAAATTTTATTGTTCTGTGTGAGGCCCATTTCTCTCCCTTCTGTAACTGGACTAATTGTATCAGACTGGCATTAATTCGGTTAAGTATTATTGTTACTATAAAAAAAAAAAAATATATAAACTTTTTTTTATATAAATTTTTTTTTATATAAATTTTTTTATATAAAAAATTTTTTATATAAATTTTTTTTATATAATTTTTTTTTATATAAATTTTTTTTTATATAAATTTTTTTTATAAAAAAATTTTTATATAAAGTTTTTTTTATATAAAATGTTTTTTATATAAATTTTTTTTTTATATAAAAAATTTTTTATATAAAATTTTTTTTATATAAAAAATTTTTTATATAAAATTTTTTTTATATAAATTTTTTTATATAAAATTTTTTTTATATAAAATCTTTTTATATAAATTTTTTTTATATAAAATTTTTTTTATATCAAATTTTTTTATATAAAATTTTTTTTATATAAATTTTTTTTATATAAATTTTTTTTATATAAATTTTTTTTTATATAAATTTTTTTATATAAATTTTTTTATATAAATTTTTTTTTATATAAAATTTTTTTTATATAAAATTTTTTTTATATAAAATTTTTTTTATATAAATTTTTTTTTATATAAAATTTTTTTTATATAAAATTTTTTTTATATAAAATTTTTTTATATAAAATTTTTTTTTTATAAAAAAATTTTTTTATAAAATTTTTTTTATATAAAATTTTTTTTTATATAAAATTTTTTTTTATATAAAATTTTTTTTATATAAAATTTTTTTTATATAAAATTTTTTTTATATAAATTTTTTTTTATATAAAATTTTTTTTATATAAATTTTTTTTTATATAAAAATTTTTTTATATAAATTTTTTTTATATAAAATTTTTTTTATATAAAATTTTTTTTATTTAAAATTTTTTTTTATTTAAAATTTTTTTATATAAAAATTTTTTTTTTATAAAAATTTTTTTTTATAAAATTTTTTTTATATAAAATTTTTTTATATAAAATTTTTTTTATATAAAATTTTTTTTATATAAAATTTTTTTTATATAAAATTTTTTTTATATAAAATTTTTTTTATATAAAATTTTTTTTATATAAAATTTTTTTTATATAAAATTTTTTTTATATAAAATTTTTTTTATATAAAATTTTTTTTATAAGGTTTGAATAACTGTACGTCTCCCTACAACACACATTTGTTGGAATCATCAAAGCTTGGCTAGTTGCGATTCATCGTGCCAAGGGATCAAGACACAATTTCTGACCGCGAGTGTACCAATAGGGGATATCACATTAAGATTGTTCACGAGTAAATGGGGAAATTTCTACCAGACGAAATATCAAGTAGATGGTAAATATACAACTATCTTCAAAAGTAAATAGGGAATTATTGAGGTAAAAAGGGAAATACTGATGTTGAAGTTGGGGAAATTTCGTCAAGGAGACCTGGCAACACTGGAGTGAGGGCAAAGATGGCGTCGGCTCGTGTGTTTGAGAAGGTGACTGTGTTTGTTTTGCACGAGGACGGCACCAGGACCAGCAAATACTCCGACCCAGTCACCGTCAGACTTGAATATGACCCCCATGGCCTCTCCTGTAAAGTCAAACAAGGTAAATATGGCCGCTAACGGGGTGAAAATAGGGTTTGTAATGGACGCCCCCCTCTCCTTCCTCCAAACAATAACAAAGCACATGAAAGCCATTATTATTTTTTTTATTATTATTTGTGTTAACAGCTAATAACGTTTTATATCAACTGTATCTATGTATTTTTGGGGGGTTTAAGTTTGCCATGGGATAATAAATGGCTATAATTAAACCATGTGTTTGTGAATTTTAATTAGTGAATGGAGAATTAAATAGCTCGTAAAAATAATCCAAAAATTTCGGTCTTTTATTACAAAGATAATTAATATATTTTATCATTACTATGGGATAATAAATGGCTATAATTAAACCATGTGTTTGTGAATTTTAATTAGTGAATGGAGAATTAAATAGCTCGTAAAAATAATCCAAAAATTTCGGTCTTTTATTACAAAGATAATTAATATATTTTATCATTACTATGGGATAATAAATGGCTATAATTAAACCATGTGTTTGTGGATTTTAATTAATTAACGTTAGTGAATTGATAATTAAGTAACTCGTAAAAATATTCCTAAAATTTCAAGAGTTTTTTTACGAGGATAATTAATATATTTTATCATTACTATGGGATAATAAACAACTATAATTAACCAACGTATATGTGTATTTTAATTAGTAAGTTGATAATTAAGTAACTCGTAATAATAATCCTAAATTTTCGTGTTTTTTTACGAGGATAATTAATATATTTTATCATTTTTTTTTACGAATATAATTAATACTATGCTGTCAAATGCCTAGAATAATTTTGTAGGAATAATTAATTAACTGTTAAACATTTATCACCAACACGTAACTTACAAATCGAGTTTATCATTTATTTATTTATTTATTTATAATTTTTACGTTCTGTCTAATTAATTGAAGTGTAATTAGCAAGTCTAGTGTAATTAACGGTATTTATTGAAAGAATTACCGTTTTGTAGCAGTGTTGCCAGATCCGGCTAGGTCCCAGTACTTTGCCCCGGTCATTTTCTGTACTTTACCACGGTTATTTCCTGGTAGTTTGCCCAGGTTAGGTCCCGGTAGTCTGCCCAGGTTAGGTCCCGGTAGTCTGATGCGGTCTAGGTTAGGTTAGGTCAGGTCAGGTAAGGTCAGACTAATTTCAAAATGCCCCATTTGAATATGCCCTATCTTGGAAATGGGGCATTTGAGGAGGAAATGCCATAGAAGAAAATAGTCTGAGAATGTTCTAAATAAGTGGGTAATGAAGGTAGAAAAACCGTACCCAATAACGGTAATTCATTCAATATTTACCTAATTAACATATATTTATAATTTTTCGTTCTGCCTAATTAATTGAAGTGTAATTATAATATATGTATCATGGATGTAATTAATGTGTTATGTTGAATGAGTGATGATGTTATTATTAATAGGTTGGTTAATTAATGGTCGAGTGTATGTGTGAAACTTTAAATATCAATGGATGAGTATGAAATAATTTAGTATGTAGTGTGTGTGTGTGTGTCTGTGTGAAACTTTAAATATCAATGGATGAGTATGAAATAATTTAATATGTAGTGATTGTATGTGTTTGAGTATGTAGTGTGTGTGTGTGTATATATATATGTGAAACTTTGAATATGAGTGGATGAGTACTGTAGTAAATAATTGAGTATGTAGTGTATGTGTGTGAAACTTTGAATATGAGTGGATGAGTATGAAATAATTTAGTATGTGTGAAACTTTGAATATCAGTAGATGAGTATGTAGTGTGCGTGTGTGTGTATGTATGAAATAATTTAATATCAGTGAATGAGTATGAAATAATTTAATATGTAGTGTGTGTGTATGTGTGAAAAATCAATATGAATGAATGAGTAGTAAATAATTGAGTATGTAGTATGTGTGTATGAAATAATTTAGTATGTACCGTAGTGTGTTTGCGTGTGTGTGTGTGTATGAAATAATTTAGTATGTACCGTAGTGCGTGTGTGTGTGTGTGTGTGTGTATGAAATAAATAACTTAACTATATATCAATAACCAAACAGGTGGGACGCTATTGTTGGAGATTCCCGTTGACGCCAAAACCGAATGTTGTCGTTTGGCCTCAAAATCTTACATATTCGCCTCACCACACGAAGACCTACAGTTTACATTTGCCACAGAGTCTGGTAAGTTATTTAATTATACAGTCTACGAGCACTTATAATTACTCAGTATAATATTGCCATTTTATAGCAGTGTTGCCACATGAGATAATTATTGTCTACGAGCACTTATAATTACTCAGTATAATATTGCCATTTTATAGCAGTGTTGCCACATGAGATAATTATTGTCTACGAGCACTTATAATTATTCAGTATATTGCCATTTTGTAGCAGTGTTGCCACATGAAATAATTATTGTCTACGAGCACTTATAATTATTCAGTATATTGCCATTTTGTAGCAGTGTTGCCACATGAAATAATTATTGGAAATGTAGTTAGTGTAGTGAGTGAAAAATTATTCTCTCCAGGCAGTAGGAGTTATAGTCAACCACTAGGAAACTGGCGGTTTAGGTGGGGCCGAATCAGGGATTTCCCCCCAAGCAGTGCTGCCACATTTGGCTTTCCAACCCACATCACTCTATCAAAATGGCAACGTTTTCGTACAGTGGTGCACTGATTCTATAAATATAGTCTTTAAATGGTGAGAGAGAGGTCAGGAAATTAATGAGGTCAGTCAGGTCACTTCTTTAGACTCCACAATGGAAGGAACAACACGTACCCCTGCTCACCACACACACTGGCTCCATAGTTGTGAGAAGGAAATCATTTTCTACGTAAATTCGTACTTTGCAGAAGAAAATGTTCACCACGTACAAAATCCTATCACGTCTTCCTTCTACACACACACACAGACGTCATAGCCCTTCACTACTTACACCTGCCATCAATCCTTACATTCAACGGAGTCCTGACCTCACCCTCCCCGGCGCCCTCCCTCCCCTCCCCCCAACACACACACACACACACACACAAGGGAGGCAAAAGGAAGGGGTATATACAAATTATGAATAAATGTACAAATAGTAAAGACGTAAAAATAATAAAAAAATGGATAATAATTCAGAAGCACATCACTATGCAGAGGAACATTACTATGCTGAGGGACAAACAGACTCATAAAATACAGATGAAGAAAGAGTAGGCTAAGGGGGGGAGGGAGGAGATTCAGGTGAAGGACTGCTAATCTACTGCCCTGTGCCCTGGGTAATCCCATTCTGACAGACCAGATGTGGCAGCGCTGCTTGGGGCGGCTGCCCCACCTACAGCCGCCAGTTTCCTTGTGGTTGACTATAGTAAAGAAATTATATATTGAAAAACTTAGTGTATTTATCTGTTTATTTATTTATTTATCTGTTTATTTATTTATTTGTTTATTCCTTTCCTTCAGATGCGAGAAAGTTCCACAATGTAATATTCAAGATGCGACAAGGGAAGGAGGTGTCGGTCTTCAACGAGAGAACAGACGATTCCAGTGCCACTCAATATTTCCAGGTAAGTTAATTAATTAAGTGAAATTTAGTACCCACAAACTAATATATTTTGAAATTAAGTACCCACAAACTTATATATATATTTTGAAATTAAGTACCCACAAACTAATATATTTTGAAATTAAGTACCCACAAACTAATATATTTTGAAATTATGTACCCACAAACATATATATTTTGAAATTAAGTACCGACAAACTTATATATTTTTTTTACAAATGATGTTATTATTACTATTTGTATTAAGAAGACATTTTAATACTATTTATAAAAGTGATTTAACTATTATGTAATGTATTAGATTTTGTATGATAACTCCTTGACTGTGATAAAAGGAGTTTGTTGAGATATTCATATATTGCATTACAAAATACTGTATTATGAAGCTAATATTTGCTTTCTGTTTCTATTTTTTTTTTTTCCAGTTCTACAGTTACCTCTCCCAGCAACAGAACATGATGCAGGTTTGTATTGTTTAATGGTTCTTCAAAATTACCATACATTGTTTTATTATTATGATGATTCTATTTAGGTATTTGCCTAATGGTTCTTCTATGACTGTTTCTTTAAATGTACCATACACTGTTTTATTGTTATGATTTTATTTAGGTATTTGCTTAATTAATGGTTCTTCTATGACTGTTTCTTTAAATGTACCATACACTGTTTTATTGTTATGATTCTATTTAGGTATTTGCTTCTTTTAGCTATATATAAGTTTTGTTCTATAGCTCTGATGCCTCACTCCTTCCAAGGGGGTGGCCACGGCAGAAGTGTCTCCAGTTCTCCCTGTTCCAACACTCCCTCCTTACTTGGTCCAGCCCTCCTCTGTCCCTCATATTACTCTCCTTTACATACTCTTCCACTCTGTTCCAACACTCCCTCCTTACTTTGTCCCTCACATTACTCTCCTTTACATACTCTTCCACTCTGTTCCAACACTCCCTCCTTACTCCCTACTCTGTCCCTCACATTTCTCTCCTTTACATACTCTTCCATTCTGTTCCAACACTCCCTACTCTGTCCCTCACATTACTCTCCTTTACATACTCTTCCACTCTGTTCTACCATCTAACCTGCAGTCTGCCTCTCACACCAGGTGCCACAACTTCACTTCCATACACCTTCTTTACAAATTCCTCACCTTGCATTCTCTCTTTTATTTACAGGACTACATAAGGACGGGGACATACCAGCGTGCAATCCTCTCCAACATGAGTGACTTCCGAGACAAGATTGTGTTGGATGTCGGTGCTGGTTCAGGCATACTCTCATTCTTCGCTGCCCAGGCCGGTGCTAGGAAGGTGTATGCTGTTGAAGCGTCCTCTATGGCACAACACTGTGAGGTGGGTATACTCTATTGAAAGATAATGTATGTATGTATAATATTTAATGCTGAAAGTGGTTAAAATTGTCCTGTTATTTGTGGAAGAGCTGAATAATATGGGTAAAATTGTCCTGCTATTTGTGGAAGAGCTGAATGTGATTAAAATTGTCCTGTTATTTGTACAACAGGTTAGGTTAGGTTATATTATAAACAAGGAAATTATGAAACTAATCTTTAATAAAATGTGTGTTCTCTCTCTCCCTGTGACAGATGCTGGTACGTTCCAACAATCTACAAGACACAATACAAGTGATTGCTGGTAAAATAGAAGAGATAGACTTACCCGATATGGTGGACATGATTATCTCAGAGCCGATGGGTTATATGCTTTACAACGAGCGTATGTTGGAGACCTACCTACACGCCAAGAAGTGGTTGAAGCCCACAGGTAGAATGTTTCCATCACGCGGCGATCTACACCTGGCACCATTCAACGACGAGACACTTTACTATGAACAGCTAAATAAGGCTAATTTTTGGTGAGTATTGGGTGTGTAATATAGTGTACAATAAGTGTTTACAGTACATACATTCATTACACACACACACACACACACACTATTTCACATACATAATGCCAGTGTAAAATGAGAATTGACTGTATATATATTTTTTTTCTCTGTAATTCAACTGTTATTATTACTTTTTATTAATATTTTTTCTGTAATTCAACTGTTATTATTACTTTTTATTAATATTTTTTCTCATGTAATTCAACTGTTTATTATTAGTACTTTTTATTGTTGATGTTAGCATTGGTGTACTCCAAAAATGGTGTACAGTCGTGGTCAAATATAATCATCCATATAGGGGTAACTCACGTAAGAGTTTGACAGCTTCCCTCTGTTCCTTAGATGATAAACTTTCCAATAAATAGGTTAACTAACATCTTTTAATTTAATACAAGCAGCTACACACTACTTAAAACAATAACACACACACACGCACGTTAACTACCATCTTTTAATTTAGTACAAGCAGCTACACACTACTTAAAACAATAACATCATATGTGAACGTGAAAACATTAGACAGTAAATTGTTTGAGATACCCATATGTGGATGATTATTATTGACACAGACTGTACAATATAGTAGTTGTGTAATTAGAGTTAACTAATAACTTTTACCTTCACATATGTTAGGTTAGGTTAGGTTACTAATAACTAATACTAATAACTTTTACCTTCACATATGTTAGGTATCAGAACTGTTTCCATGGTGTTGACTTGTGCCAGCTGAGGGAACAAGCACTGAATGAATACCTCCGTCAGCCAATTGTCGACACATTTGACATTGGCATCTGCCTCGCTAAGTCCATTCGCTACTCGCTCGACTTCATAACGGCACAGGAGAAGGACTTACACCACCTTGGTAAATATAGAAAATACTCATGTACAGCCACAATCAAATATCCACCCACACTTTCCTTCCATCGTAGTAAATAATATCTTGGTAATAAAGAACAACACGTGTATGAATTTGCACCACCTCATAATAATAATAATAATAATAATAATAATATCCACCCACACTTTCCTTCCATCGTAGTAAATATCTTGGTAATAAAGAACAACACATGTATGAATTTGCAGCACCTCATAATAATAATAATAATAATAATAATAATATCCACCCACACTTTCCTTCCATCGTAGTAAATATCTTGGTAATAAAGAACAACACGTGTATGAATTTGCAGCACCTCATAATAATAATAATAATTGAGGGGGTTGAGTTGACGTAAGGTGTTGTTGTTGTATGATTATATTTTGATATGATACTGATTTATTTACAAGATGGAAGGAAAGTGTCGGTGGTTATTTGATTGTGGCTGTACACTTCCATTATGTTTACTCTCTTAAGGGGGTGCAGGAATAGGGGGACAGGCTTGGGGGGGCGGAATAGGGGGACAGGCTTGGGGGGGGGGTGCGGGAATAGGGGGACAGGCTTGGGGGGTGCGGGAGTAGGGGGACAGGCTTGGGGGGTGTGGGAGTAGGGGGACAGGCTTGGGGGGTGCGGGAGTAGGGGGACTGGCTTGGGGGGGGGTGCAGGAGTAGGGGGACAGGCTTGGGGGATGCGGGAGTAGGGGGACAGGCTTGGGGGGGGTGCGGGAATAGGGGGACAGGCTGGGGGGGGGGGTGCGGGAGAAGGGGGACAGGCTTGGGGGGTGCGGGAGTAGGGGGACAGGCTTGGGGGGGGTGCGGGAATAGGGGGACAGGCTGGGGGGGGGGGTGCGGGAGAAGGGGGACAGGCTTGGGGGGTGCGGGAGTAGGGGGACAGGCTTGGGGGGGGTGCGGGAATAGGGGGACAGGCTTGGGGGGTGCGGGAGTAGGGGGACAGGCTTGGGAGGGGTGCGGGAGTAGGGGGACAGGCTTGGGGGGTGCGGGAGTAGGGGGACAGGCTTGGGGGGGGGGGTGCGGGAGTAGGGGGACAGGCTTGGGGGGGGGGTGCGAGAGTAGGGAGACAGGCTTGGGGGGGGGTGCGGGAATAGGGGGACAGGCTTGGGGTATAATGCAGACAAAAAATATTAATGTTACTAATGTTGTGTGTTGCAGTGATCCCTCTGGAGTTCCACATCCTCAAATCTTGCACAATGCACGGCCTAGCGTTCTGGTTTGATGTGGCCTTCTTGGGGTCAACACAGACGGTCTGGCTCTCTACTGCACCAACTGAACCACTAACACATTGGTACCAGGTAAGTCTAATATTATAATACTTGTCTTTATACTGGTCTAATTGTATGACTTGGGAGGTACTAAGTAGGCTTGGGTTCAAGTACATGTACTCGTACTTAAGTACACAATTTCATGTACTTGTACTCGTACTCAGAGTCAGAAATATGTTTAGTACTTGTACTTGAACCACATGTACTTGAGTACTTTGGAGTACTTGTGGTCATTAATCACCCAGGTGCCATGAGGCCATAACACACAGTGTGTGTGTTATGGCCTCATGGGACCTGGGTGTACTTGTACTTGGACTCCAGTACAATATAGCAGTACTTGTACTCGATTCTACTAATAAAACTGAGTACTTGGACTTGTACTCGCGATATTGTAATGTACTTGTACTCGGATTCGAGTACAGAACTTTGTACTCGGACCCAAGCCTGGTACTAAGTTGGTAATTGGTAATAATATTTGGTTTATTAAATAATAGCAGCTGGTAAGCTGAAAATGTACATATTACACTAAAACAATAATGGTAAAAATGGGAATGAAACAAATAGACACAAATACATATGAGAAAAAAAATACATATATGTAAATGAACGACGAAATACACCGAGATTTGATAGTAATAATTATAATGTGTTATGTGTGTGTTACTTACAGGTGAGGTGTTTGTTGGAGAAACCTATATTTGTGAAGGAAGGTCAGCTGGTAACGGGGACAGTGGAGCTGGTGGCAAATAGAAGGTAAGAGTCTACTATATAATATTATATTTACTATGTATTAGAAGTACCAGATGATAAAAAATAACGGTGTTCTATTGCTGGGAATAGTTTGGAGGATTCAGTTGCTCCAGAATTACCAACACAAAACTTCCCCCTTAACAGACAATCTTATTTTTGGAGGATTCATTTGCTCCAGAATTACCAACACAAAACTTCCCCCTTTAAATTATTTGTTGAAGATGACACTGTGATAAAATGTTTTTCTCGTTAACACAAAACTTCCCCCTTTAAATTTATTGACGATTCTATGCGTGATAAAATGTTTTTCTCGTTCAACAAACAGACAATCTTACAACGTGAATTTATTGAAGATGACACTGTGATAAAATGTTTTTCTCGTTAACACAAAACTTCCCCCCTTAAAACTTCTCCCTTTTTTCTCGTTCCCCCTTAAAACTTCTCCCTTTTTTCTCGTTCCCCCTTAAAACTTCTCCCTTTTTTCTCGTTTAACAGACAATCTTACAACGTGAACCTGGAGGTACGTGTGGAAGGAACCAACACAGTCTCCACCAACTCCCTAGATCTCAAGAACCCTTACTTCAGGTACACTGGAGTAGCACCAACGCCCCCACCAGGCAACAACAGTGTCTCCCCCTCTGAGTCTTACTGGAACACCGTCGATGCACAGGGGGCCAAGCAAGGTGGCTGGCTGCTAGGCTCCTCTGTTAAGTGGGAATGGGTTAAATAATAAACAAAGAAATTAGGACCAGGATTTAAACTTTTAGCATGATATTTTTGTTTTGTTTTTTATTGTCTGATACTTGCTTATTGTATATTAGTGTGGCTGTTATGGTCCCCTGTTCAGTGGGAATGGGTTAAATAATAAACAAAGAAATTAGGACCAGGATTTAAACTTTTAGCATGATATTTTTATTTTTTTTATTATATTGTCTGATACTTGCTTATTGTGACTGTTATGGTCCTCTGTTCAGTGGGAATGGGTTAAATAATAAACACAGAAATTAGCCTCGTAGCATAATATTTTGTTTAAGGAAAGTCAGAAAAATTAGGATCACGGTTTTTTAGAATAATATATTGTTTTTTTATTAGGTTTTTTGATACTTGCTTATTGTATTAGTGTGGGTTATAGCAATGGGTTAAATAATAAACACAGAAATTAGCCTCGTAGCATAATATTTTGTTTAAAGAAAGTCAGAAATTAAGACCGGGATATTTTATTAAATTTAATTATATTTATTTATTGTGTTAGTGTTGCCGTTAGGGTCCTCTGTTTCAGTGGGAATGGGTTATATAATAAAAGCAGAAATTAGGATCACGGTTTAGCCTTTTAGCATAATATTTTGTTAATATTTTGATACTTGCTTAGTGTGTGTTAGTGTGTTGTTATGGTCCTGTGTTCAGTGGCAATGGGTTAAATAGAAAGACAAGTTAGGGTCACGGTTTTTTAGCCTCTTAGAATAATATATTGTTTTTTTCAGTGGGAATGGGTTAAATAGAAAGTCAGAAAAATTAGGATCAGGCATAATATTTTTTTTATTATTATGTTGTCTGATACTTGCTTATTGTGTGTTAGTGTGTTGTTATGGTCCTCTGTTTCAGTGGGAATGGGTTAAATAATAAACACAGTAGCAATGGGTTAAATATAAAAACAGAAATTAGCCTCGTAGCATAATATTTTGTTTAAAGAAAGTCAGAAATTAGGACCACGATTTAACCTTTTAGCATAATATTTTGTTTAAAGAAAGTCAGAAATTAGGATCACGGTTTTTTAGCCTCTTAGAATAATATATTGTTTTTTATTATATTTACTGGTTACTTGCTCATTGTATTAGTGTTTACATTTCAATGAAGTCAGGTCACAATTAAATAGTTCAGGGAATAGGTTACAGTATAGTACAAAAGGCCTTCTGTCTGTCTGTATGTATGTCTGTCCTCACCTGTCAAATGAAATGAAAAAGAGTACAGGTAATATTATATCAGGTAATAATATAATAATAAGTATTTCAAGATATATATTGGCCATGAGACAAAAACATTATGTGTAAAACAAAATTACAGTGCAGTATTAGATTTTATTATTATTATTATTATTATTATTTTTATTTATTTTTTTATTTTTTTTATTTGGAAAAAACTGAGCAGATGAATTAGCAGATAGGCATAAGTATATTAATATAAGTTATTTTTTATGTGTAAAGCAGTAATCGATTTTATTATTTGGAAAAAAACTGAGCAGATGAAATAGTAGATTTGACATAAGTAATTAAGTATGTTAATATATAAATTTAATGGCTATTCCACCCATTTAATCTTGAAAATTATCACTAAAATATAAGACCTCCTTTCCTCATTATAAAATTATATCGTAGTACAGGCTGGAAGAATCACACTGGTTTAATTAATAACTATTTTTGCGAGCCTATGGTTACGGTATATAAATTTACTGGTTTTGAGAGGGTAGAGTCAATTCTCATTTTACACTGGCATTATGTATGTGAAATAGTGTGTGTGTGTGTGTGTGTGTGTAATGAATGTATGTACTGTAAAAAACACTTATTGTACACTATATTACACACCCAATATACAAGTGTACTGTACAATGAGGGTTTTCTGTACACAGTTTCATTACACACACACACTACATTACACACCCAATATACAAGTGTACTGTACAATGAGGGTTTTCTGTACACAGTTTCATTACACACACACACTACATTACACACCCAATATACAAGTGTACTGTACAATGAGGGTTTTCTGTACACAGTTTCATTACACACACACACTACATTACACACCCAATATACAAGTGTACTGTACAATGAGGGTTTTCTGTACACAGTTTCATTACACACACACACTACATTACACACCCAATATACAAGTGTACTGTACAATGAGGGTTTTCTGTACACAGTTTCATTACACACACTACATTACATTACACACCCAAAATACAAGTGTACTGTACAATGAGGGTTTTCTGTACACAGTTTCATTACACACACTACATTACATTACACACCCAATATACAAGTGTACTGTACAATGAGGGTTTTCTGTACACAGTTTCATTACACACACTACATTACATTACACACCCAAAATACAAGTGTAAAATGAGAGTTAACTGTATATGGGATGATGTAACATTAATTTTTATTCCATGCATAAAAAAATGTTGTTTGTTTTGATGTATAATTAACACTGTTCTTTTTTTCTTTCTCCCCCCCTCCCTTCCCCCCCCCCCCCCCATCAGCGGTGAACATGGTGAACGGTATAACGGTGAATGGTCTTGGTGAAGTAGCGTTGGACCAGGGCTCGTCACTCATCACTCTAGGTATTTGCATATATTTATTTATTCATTCAGTTTTTGTTTTTTTTACAATAGTCAACTCAAGTGTCTAAAAGAAATATTTCCTAATTTTTTTTTTTTTTTTTTTTTTTTTTTTTTTTTTGCATAATTTCCTTCTTTTTTTTTTCTTTTTTTTTTCATAATTGTTCAGATATTTTGGTGAACCTGCAACTAACCCTGCTGCTGCTAGTTATTTTATACACACATATTTATTCACTTTTTACATATATTTATTCACTTTTTTACAATAGTCGACTCGGTGTCTAAAAGAAATATTTCCTCTATTTTATTTTTTTTTTATTTTTTTTTTGCCTATTGTTCAGATATTTTGGTGAACCTGCAACTAACCCTGCTGCTAGTTATTTTTTACACACATATTTATTCACTTTTTACATATATTTGTTCACTTTTTACAATAGTCAATCAACTCGAGTGTCTAAAAGAAATATTTCCTCTATTTTATTTATTTATTTTTTTTTTTTGCCTATTGTTCAGATATTTTGGTGAACCTGCTACTAACCCTGCTGCTAGTTATTTTATACACACACATTTATTCACTTTTTACATATATTTGTTCACTTTTTACAATAGTCAGTCGACTCGGTGTCTGAAAAAAATATTTCTTCTATTTTTTTTTTTTTTTTTTTTTTTTTTTTTTTTTTTTTTTTTTTCCTATTGTTCAGATATTTTGGTGAACCTGCTACTAACCCTGCTGCTAGTTAGTTATCTCTTTACATGTTTTAGTGGCTAGTAGCAGTTCTTATAAGAAGCTGTATTATCTTGTGGGACAATACAGTTAATTCTCATTTTACACTGGCATTATGTATGTGAAATAGTGTGTGTGTGTGTGTGTGTGTGTAATGAATGTATGTATGTACTGTAAACACTTATTGTACACTATATTACACACCCAATATATACAAGTGTACTGTACAATGAGGGTTTTCTGTACACAGTTTCATTACACACACACACTATATTACACACCCAATATACAAGTGTACTGTACAATGAGGGTTTTCTGTACACAGTTTCATTACACACACACACTACATTACACACCCAATATACAAGTGTACTGTACAATGAGGGTTTTCTGTACACAGTTTCATTACACACACAACATTACATTACACACCCAATATACAAGTGTACTGTACAATGAGGGTTTTCTGTACACAGTTTCATTACACACACACACTACATTACACACCCAATATACAAGTGTAAAATGAGAGTTCACTGTATGTAAACTCACACTATAAACTCTTCCCTCAAGTTTTATATAATTCGATTAATTTATGTGGCCCTGTAATCTATAAATTATAATCCTGTTGGTGACATAACTTTTTTTGTTGAGATTGGATTATTGTTCAATATGGAAGTTTAGAGGGTGTGGGAATAGGGGGACAGGCTTGGTGGGGGGGGTTTAGGGGGGTGCGGGAGTAGGGGGACAGGCTTGTGGGGGGTGTGGGAGTAGTGGGACAGGCTTGGTGGTGGTTTTGGGGGGTGTGGGAGTAGGGGGACAGGCTTGGGGGGGGTGCGGGAGTAGGGGGACAGGCTTGGGGGGGTGCAGGAGTAGGGGGACTGGCTTTGGGGGGTGCGGTAGTAGGGGGACAGGCTTTGGGGGGTGCGGGAGTAGGAGGACAGGCTTGGGGGGTGCGGGAGTAGCTGGATAGGCTGGGTGGGGGGGAGGTGCAGGAATAGGGAACAGGCTTTCTACACACCCCAAGCCTGTCCCCCTATTCCCGCACCCCCCAAACCCCCCCCTCCCCCCAAGTGAAACATATTGTATTCCATCGGTGTTAACGGTACATTGTATTTATTTATTTATTCATTTATTTATTTATTTTAATTTGTGTGCTTATTTTTTTTCATTTAACTTCACTTCCCACGGTTAATGATGATAACTATTGAGATTATTTATTTATTTATTTCCAGTCGACTTTTGGTTTGCCTCTTCTACCTGCATTCTTTGGTTACATGTAATTATGTATTTTTATTATTACATGTAGTTTGGCCTGCGTTTTATCCAGATTATATTTTTTTTGTACAGTCAATTCTCATTTTACACTGGCATTATGTATGTGAAATAGTGTGTGTGTGTGTGTGTAATGAATATGTACTGTAAAAAACACTTATTGTACACTATATTACACACCCAATATACAAGTGTACTGTACAATGAGGGTTTTCTGTACACAGTTTCATTACACACACACACTACATTACACACCCAATATACAAGTGTAAAATGAGAGTTAACTGTATATATAAAGATAGAGGATAAGAGTTTTTACTTTTATTATTGATATGGGTGTGTGTAGCTTCTCAGTAAATTAGTTTTGTATATATAAAGATAGAGGATAAGAGTTTTTACTTTTATTATTGACATGGGTAGCTTCTCAGTAAATTATTTTTGTATATATAAAGATTGAGGATAAGAGAGTTCTATTTTTATTATTGACATGGGTGTGTGTAGCTTCTCAGTAAATTATTTTTGTATATATAAAGGTAGAGGATAAAGTTTCTATTTTTATGGGTGTGTGTAGCTTCTCAGTAAAAAATTTTGTTTGTATATATAAAGATAGAGGATAGAGTTTTTACTTTTATTATTGACATGGGTGTGTGTAGCCTCTCAGTAAATTATTTTTGTGTATATAAAGATAGAGGATAGAGTTATTATTTTTATTATGGGTGTGTGTAGCCTCTCAGTAAATTATTTTTGTTTGTATATATAAAGGTAGAGGATAGAGTTTCTATTTTTATTATTGACATAGGTGTGTGTAGCTTCTCAGTAAAAATTTTTGTTTGTATATATAAAGATTGAGGATAAGAGTTACTATTTTTATTATTGACATGGGTGTGTGTAGCCTCTCAGCAAATTATTTTTGTATATATAAAGGTAGAGGATAAGAGTTTTTACTTTTATTATTGACATGGGTGGTGTGTGTAGCTTCTCAGTAAATTATTTTTGTATATATAAAGGTAGAGGATAAGAATTTCTATTTTTATTATGGGTGTGTGTAGCTTGTCAGTAAATTATTTTTGTGTATATAAAGATAGAGGATAGAGTTATTATTTTTATTATTGACATAGGTGTGTGTAGCTTCTCAGTAAATTTTTTTGAATATATAAAGGTAGAGGATAAGAAGTTCTATTTTGATTATTGACATGGGTGTGTGTAGCTTCTCAGTAAAAATTTTTGTTTGTATATATAAAGAATGAGGATAAGAGTTTCTATTTTTATTATTGACATGGGTGGTGTGGGTAGCTTCTCAGTAAAAAAAATTTGTATATATAAAGATAGAAGATAAGAGTTTTTATTTTTATTATTGACATGGGTGTGTGTAGCTTCTCAGTAAATTTTTTTGTATATATAAAGGTAGAGGATAAGAGAGTTCTATTTTTATTATTGACATGGGTGGTGTGGGTAGCCTCTCAGTAAATTATTTTGTTTGTATATATAAGGATAGAGGATAGAGTTTCTATTTTTATTATGGGTGTGTGTAGCTTGTCAATAAATTATTTTTGTATTTATAAAGGTAGAGGATAGAGTTACTATTTTTATTATTGACATGGGTGTGTGTAGCTTGTCAGTAAATTATTTTTGTATTTATAAAGGTAGAGGATAAGAGTTTTTATTTTTATTATTGACATGGGTGTGTGTAGCCTCTCAGTAAAAATTTTTGTATATATAAAGGTAGAGGATAAAGTTTCTATTTTTATTATGGGTGTGTGTAGCTTGTCAGTAAATTATTTTTGTTTGTATATTTAAAGGTAGAGGATAGAGATATTATTTTTATTATTGACATGGGTGTGTGTAGCTTCTCAGTAAATTTTTTTGAATATATAAAGGTAGAGGATAAGAGAGTTCTATTTTGATTATTGACATGGGTGTGTATAGCTTCTCAGTAAATTATTTTGTATATATAAGGATAGAGGATAAGAGTTCTATTTTTATTATTGACATGGGTGTGGGTAGCCTCTCAGTAAATTTTTTTGTATTTATAAAGGTAGAGGATAAGAGTTTTTATTTTGATTATTGACATGGGTGTGGGTAGCTTCTCAGTAAGGGACAGAATAGCTACACATTGGGTAATCATTCACAAAAGAAAGAGATGGACAATTAACAATGACTGACCGTCCCATTTCCTAAACACCTCCGCTGACGTAGATTTTCTGCTTCTGAATAATAATCAACAACAACATCTGTTTTGTTCTGCGATTTCAAAATTTAGTTACTTTATTGATTTATTTTATTTTATTTTTTGCTTTGCTCCCTCCTTTCCTATTCTTCAATTATCTTTTTATTAAGGCTGCCTTGACTGCAATGTTCCTGTCATGCTTTAGTAAACTATATTAATATTTTATTCTTTCTCCTTAAAACCCATGAATATACAATTCCTGTACATCTCAATAAGTATTCCTCATTACTTTTCTTGAGGTGATGCATGTAGTCGGTGTCAAATATAATCATCCATATAGGGGTAACTCACGTAAGAGTTTGACAGCTTCCCTCTGTTCCTTAGATGATAAACTTTCCAATAAATAGGTTAACTACCATCTTTTAATTTACTACAAGCAGCTACGCACTACTTAAAACATTAACACACACACACACACACACACACACACACAGGTTAACTACCATCTTTTAATTTACTACAAGCAGCTACACACTACTTAAAACAATAACACACACACACACACAGGTTAACTACCATCTTTTAATTTAATACAAGCAGCTACACACTACTTATAACAATAACCCACACACACACGTTAACTACCATCTTTTAATTTAATACAAGCAGCTACACACTACTTAAAACAAAAACACACACACACACACACACACACACACACACACACACACACACACACACACACACACACACACACACACACACACACATATTAACTACCATCTTTTAATTTAATACAAGCAGCTACACACTACTTAAAACAATAACATCATATGTGAACGTGAAAACATGAGACAGCAAATTGTTTGAGATACCCATATGTGGATGATTATTATTGACCGCGACCGTACATATCTGCTGCTAAAATTTCAAGTGATCCTACCAGGCTGTCATAATTATTAACTATTTTAACTGACATTACATTTTGACAGATGGATCTTTTATGAGGCAAAAGATCCATTAGACACATTAATAGTTAGTTGCCTTCATTCACCTTGTAGTGTTGGATAGAGGTGTATATTGGACCATCTATTTATTATATTGACAGACTGTACTCCATATATGATAATTTTGGTATGTATGGACATTTCTCACACACATATACAAACATATAGTCACTCCCAATATATATATATAAACACTTAACACACTCAACCTAATTCAAAATACTATAAATACTGGAGAATTGACAGAACACCAACATTGTAAGAATCAAGAATATAAGCACTTTACTAAATTACTTATATCATTTCTACACAACACTGTCAGCTATATGGAATAATATGCTGTATATATATTTACGAAGTACTTAACTGTCGGCACTACAGAAAGGGTTGGGAGATATTATGACAAAACAAAATGGTTTCAGTAACTTGACTCATATCTCGGATTGTACGATTTTTAGTCAATAAATGTTTTTTAGTAATTTTTTTTTTTTTTTTTTTTTTTTTTTTTTTTTTTTTTAAACCTAGTAAGACCTCAGACAGAATCTTTAGTCACCTTAATTAAGAACAGTACTATTTATTAACCTCATAATCTACACAATATTTTTTTTTTTTTTTTTTTTTTTTTTTTTTTTTTTTTTTTTTTTTTTTTTTTTTTATTGTGACCCCCATCAATCATGAAACATTACCCAGTTATTTGTGTTCGTCTTATAAAGATTCATTAATGTTGCACACTGCCTCAAAGATAATTATTATATATACTGTGGTCAATTTCTCATTTTACACTGGCATTATGTATGTGAAATAGTGTGTGTGTGTGTGTGTGTAATGAATGTATGTACTGTAAACACTTATTGTACACTATATTACACACCCAATATATACAAGTGTACTGTACAATGAGGGTTTTCTGTACACAGTTTCATTACACACACACACACTACATTACACACCCAATATACAAGTGTACTGTACAATGAGGGGTTTTCTGTACACAGTTTCATTACACACACACACTACATTACACACCCAATATACAAGTGTAAAATGAGGGTTTTCTGTACACAGTTTCATTACACACACACACACAACACTACATTACACACCCAATATACAAGTGTACTGTACAATGAGGGTTTTCTGTACACAGTTTCATTACACACACACATTACATTACACACCCAATATACAAGTGTACTGTACAATGAGGGTTTTCTGTACACAGTTTCATTACACACACACACAACACTACATTACACACCCAATATACAAGTGTAAAATGAGAGTTAACTGTACTTTTACTGATTCCGGTGTGAGTGAATTCGAAAACCTCAATCAAGATTAATGTCGTGGATGAGAATTGACAGGTAGTTCCATTTTTTCTTTCTAATCAGGATGTTAAAAGTAGTGAATGTAATTAGTGTTTTGTGTGTGTGTGTGTGTTGGTGTGATTTTTATTTTATTTTTGGTAATTGAATTAGTGATCTTGTTGAAGGTAAGTTAAATGGGTGTGGGAGTAAGGGGACAGGCTTGGTGGGGGGGGGGGTTTAGGAGGGTGCGGGAGTAGGGGGACAGGCTTGTGGGGGGGGTTTAGGAGGGTGCGGGAGTAGGGGACAGGATTGGTGGGGTGTTGGGGGGTGCGGGTGTAGGGGACAGGCTTGGGGGGGGGTGCAGGAATAGGGGACAGGCTTGGGGGGTGCGGGAGTAGGGGGACAGGCTTGGGGGAGGGTTAGGGGGGTGCGGGAATAGGGGACAGGCTTTCTACCCACCTCATGCCTATTCCCGCACCCCCCAAACCAGCCCCCCCCCCAAGCCTGTCCCCCTATTCCGGCACCCCCCAAACCAGCCCACCCACCCCAATCCTGTCCCCCTACTCCCGCACCCCCTTAAGGCATGTCTGATGTTAGGATGTTCGTTGGAGAAGATCTGTTACAAGTATCTATTTTTTTTGTTATATTATCATTCCTGGTAATTTTATATTTGTACAGTCGGCATCATAAGTTGGCTTCATTTCCACCTGCGTATGTATTTGCTATAGTGATGTTGTAATACAATTTTAATTCAGAGATGACAGATATAAAGTAAAATGGTAAATTACGTATGTTGTTGGAATAAAAACTGGTTCAGAATGCAACTATCTGGTTATAATAGCAATAATAAGTACAGGAAATGGATCTAACCTAACCTAACCTAACCTAACCAGATAGTTGCATTCTGAACCAGTTTATATTCCAACAACAACATACGTAATTTGCCATACGAGAACTATATCTGTCCTCTCTGTATTAAAATTGTATTACAACATCACTATAGCTAATATATACTCAGGTGGAAATGAAGCCAACTTATACTGCCGACTGTACGTACCAGTATGTACAGGTGGACTATGAAAGGAGAAAGAGAGCAAGCACATTGTTTTTCCTTTTTCCACAAAATATCAAAAAACATTTACTGAAACTTTGGAAGAATTACAAGAATGTCCAAGTAGTTTAGGTTAGGTTAAGGTTAAGGTTGTCATGACGTAGGATTGAGCAGTTGTGTTGATTCATCTTCAGCTGATTTCACTATACATGCATGCAACGGCCCATACACAAACACACACACACACACACACACACACACACACACACACACACACACACACACACACACACACACACACACACACACACACACACACACACAGGTGTTTCATTGTTGTTAAAAAATTGTGGTTAGGTAGCTGTGGATGGATAGTTTGACATTTTCTTTTCTCATTATAATAATCAACAGGTAAGCTTGTGGCAAGATAATGTTATATGGCAGAGTTGGTTTGGACATACTTTATTTTTACCTTTTTACATGTCAGATCTTCTGTAATAATATTTTGAAGCTCATTAAAATCTATAAACATTTGCCTAAGCTGTTTACATACACACTTTGTATCAAGTTCTTGTATTATCACAGCTTTGAGACAACTCAGGTATTATTATTAGTCTTTCGTAGAGTGGTGGGTGTGTCAGATATGTTGTTGTCCTAACCGTACACAGCTCACTGTTTTTCTGATCACTGTGACTGCATATAATAGAAGACGACTTTTGTTTTTCTTCAGTTGATGGTATTTATAGTATTTAGTATTTACATTCACACAGTAAGGTAGAAGATGTGTATACTTTACCTTGTATCTAATTAGCTGATATATATATAACTTATAACACTTGGGGTGGGAAGCTTTTTAGCCGATCATAACAAATATTAATTATTAGCCATTTCAAATTCAGTTTTGGATATTGCCAACTCTCGTCTTTTTTCCTTCATCATACAACATCCCTTCATTTCTTGTGCTTGTTTGCTTATTTGCCAAGGATCCATCTCCTCAACTCTTTTATTTGCTTAAGGGGGTGCGGGAATAGGGGGGACAGGCTTGGGGGGGTGCGGGAATAGGGGGACAGGCTTGGGGGGGTGCGGGAATAGGGGGACAGGCTTGGGGGTGGTGCGGGAATAAGGGGACAGGCTTAGGGTGGGTAGAAAGCCTGTCCCCTATTCCCGCACCCCCCTATAACCTCCCCCCTCTCCCCCCAAGCCTGTCCCCCCTACTCCCGCACTCCCCAACTCCCCCCCCAAGACTGTCCCCCCCTATTCCCGCACTCCCCAACCCCCCCCAAGACTGTCCCCCCCTATTCCCGCACTCCCCCCCCCCAAGACTGTCCCCCCCCATTCCCGCACCCCCCTAACCCTGCATGTCTGTCCCCATCTGTCTGTGCATGGTGGAATGTGTCTTCATCTCAAAAATAGATTAGTAATGATAGAGAATTATGGTTTAGTAAACTTTCTCTGATGGATAGGATGTGGAGTTTTTTTTTTTTTTTATATGTGAAAAGAATTAGTAAAGTAATGTTAAGGGTGTAACAGATATTAAAAAAAAAAAACATATACATACAGTACTTGGAACTGATTAGTATTGTAAAAAAAAAATGTTGAAAATGTTAGGAAATTGGTTAAGCAATTTTTTTTTTTTTTTTTTTTTTTTTTTTTGAAAAGCTCACTAATTTTATAAATTTGTTGGTGTCTGCTGATATGAGTCTCACTTACTGCTGGTATGATAATGACAATACCTTTTACAAGATTGAATTGAACTTTTTGTATTTAATTCTCAGCGCCACCAGGATTTGCCATCACAGCCGCTCTTTCTCTCTCTCTTTCAGACTCATGCGGCACTTGGCGCTAACACTCCGAAAACCCTGGCGCTTATAAATAGCAAAACTAAACGAAAAATGCAAAAAAAAATAATAAATATATATATATAGAAAATGTTGTTAGGGAGAGATATAAGGCCCTAACAGTCAGTACTTTATATTAGAGGATGTTAACATGTCCACAGTCAATGTCAATGAAGCCTCTTTAAGTTGCATCTAATTTATTGATGCATGAATCCTACTCTTTCATTGAGTGGTAAAATATTTGGTTAGCCATTATGATATTGATTATGGACATACAGTCAATTCTCATTTTACACTGGCATTATGTATGTGAAATAGTGTGTGTGTGTGTGTAATGAATATATGTACTGTAAACACTTATTGTACACTATATTACACACCCAATATACAAGTGTACTGTAAAATGAGGGTTTTCTGTACACAGTTTCATTACACACACACACTACATTACACACCCAATATACAAGTGTAAAATGAGAGTTAACTGTAATCATACAATCAGAGAAAAACAAAATAGAACTGTAGTGCTGCAAAAAACTCAAGAGCAGGGAGGAAGATCTCTTTGTGATCTTCAACTCGGGAATGTTTGTTTGTTTTACTGTTATTTATTTATATATTGTTCCAACACACTTACTTGATGCTCTGAAAAGTGTCAACCCAACTGTTAATGCATAATATTAAAAATTTAATACCTTGACCATCAGAGAAATTATTTATAGAAGGTAGGCAAGATTAAACTAACTAGGTGGTCTGGTTAACTGTCAGCTTGTCATCAGAAAGTGTAATAAATACTTTAGCTAAACTAAAGCAAAATATTAACAAAAATAATTAGGGGAAGGACCTTTTATTGGTAAAATTTTGCAACCACTAATTCATATAAAAAAAAAAAAAGTACAGTAGTATCAAAACATTGTTAGTTAGTAAAGGCTTCTCCTAAATATGTTTCCATCTGTAGTAAATTATCATCAAACATTTGACAGTTACAGTTCAGTAGTGGAAAAAAATACCGGTATTTATTTACATACTAAAACAGTTGGTTGAATTTAGGGGCGAGGATTGAAAGCCCTTGTTGTTGTGCATTCTAAATACTTCAGTGTCTTAATCATTACATTACCTCATTTACTAAGAATAGGTAAAAAAAAATTAAATAATAGTGAGGATGTTTTAACCCTTGGATGGAAAACCCCTAGAAAAATACAAAGGTTTCCTGTGACATTTTGGAATCATCTATTAATTAATCTTGGACATTTTGGAATCATCTATTAATTAATCTTGGACATTTTGGAATCATCTATTAATTAATCTTGGACATTTTGGAATCATCTATTAATTAATCTTGGTGTAATGTTGAATTAAATTAGATTTGCCTTTGGATGACTGGGGCAACCTTATAAGTTAAACCGTGTGGTACTTAAGAGAGAAAAGGCAGAAGTTATCAGTTAGTGGTTTAAAGAAAGAGGCACAGTATGGTAACTATTATAAGGCACCAAAATTTTCACTTTCACCAGCTACACTTTTATTTTCTTTTATTTTTATTTTTTTTCTTTAAAGTGTAAGGATGTGAAAGTGATGTAAGTTTGAGGGATCATAAAAATCACAAAAGCCTGAGTTTATAGTTTTGTCATTGGCTTTTTTATCCTTCAGCAGGTTCTGTATTGAAATAAATAGACCACACATAAATAATTAGGACGCATAAATTATTTTACATTAGTTTTGAAGATTTTGTGGTTTCTAATTTACCTACATTTGTTGAATTTGATTAATTTTACAACCGGGTTTTGAAGATTTTGTGGTTTCTAATTTACCTACATTTGATGAATTTGATTAATTTTACAACCGGGTTTTGAAGATTTTGTGGTTTCTAATTTACCTACATTTGATGAATTTGATTAATTTTACAACCGGGTTTTGAAGATTTTGTGGTTTCTAATTTACCTACATTTGATGAATTTGATTAATTTTACAACCGGGTTTTGAAGATTTTGTGGTTTCTAATTTACCTACATTTGATGAATTTGATTAATTTTACAACCGGGTTTTGAAGATTTTGTGGTTTCTAATTTACCTACATTTGATAAATTTGATTAACTTTACAACCGGGATTATAATATCATATACAGTACAGTAAACATCTTTGAATTAATTAAGTGTGGACTATTTTTTATGGTGTTTGAGCATTATTATGTTTTAAAAATATTTGTCTCAGGATTACAGGTGAACTTGCAAAATAATCATAAAACAATCATGACAAATTAATGTTGGAATAGGGGTTGAAACAGTATTTTTTTTTTTTTTTTTTTTTTTTTTTTTTTTTAATTAATTAATTCATTTGGTGCAATAATATCTTTGGAGAAGACTCGGAGAAAAAGGCACAACTTAGGCCTTTTAAAACCTGGGGTGTATTGTGAAAAGTGTTTTATGGGTTAATTAAAAAAAGTCCTTGGTATTATGATGTGGAAATTTTTGTTATATTTTAGAAGTTAATGTGAAAGGCATAAAAAATTAACTATATGGTCATTTTTAAAACATAGGTTGTCTTTACTGTGAATTGAATGAAACCCATGAGCATTTTATTAGAAGCTCAATTCATTAAAATTAGTGTTTTTTAAATTTGCTCAACTTTATCTCTGAATTCCAAATTTGCTCATATTTATTGCACAACTTTAATAATTAGAGTGTTAGTATGTATAAACTAATTTTTACAAGGGAGGAATTAAATCGGATACGACTACTAAAAAGTTTTCACGGCATCACTTTTTTTTTTCTTTCTATTTGCACAATCATCACCATCACCACACATCAAAAGTTAGAGGAATTGTTAGGTTGTTCTTCATTATAATAATTTGAGTCAGTTTTTGGAGACACACAGAGAATATTCAATCAGCTGTTAGGAATTGATAGATTGTTCTTCTTCATTATAATAATTTTAGTCAATTTTTGGAGATACAGAGATATTAAAAAATCAGCTATTAGGAATTGTTAGATTGTTCTTCATTATAATAATTTTTGTCAGTTTTTGAAGATACAGAGAGATATTAAAAAATCAGCTATTTGGAATTGATAGATTGTTCTTCATCATAATAATTTTAGTCAGTTTTTGGAGAGACACAAGAGATATTAAAAAATCAGCTATTTGGAATTGTTAGATTGTTCTTCATTATAATAATTTTAGTCAATTTTTGGAGATACACAAGAGATATTAAAAAATCAGCTGTTAGGAATTGTTAGATTGTTCTTCATTATAATAATTTTAGTCAATTTTTGGAAAGAGATTCAAAAATCATCTGGCAAATATTTTTCACCAGGTTCACTGTGGCTTTCTTGTTGTTGTTTGACTTCCTTTGATTTTTGTATAGGCATTGTTTGTTGAGGCTCCATCCTTGGTTAGTAAGAGTACCGTGGCCAAACTTAAGTTTAGGGGGTGCGGGAATAGGGGGACAGGCTTGGTGGGGGTGCGGGAATAGGGGGACAGGCTTGGTGGGTGGCGGGGGTTAGAGGGGGGTGCGGGAATAGGGGGACAGGCTTGGTGGGGGTGGTAGGGGGGTGCGGGAATAGGGGACAGGCTTTCTACTCACCCCAAGCCTGTCCCCCTATTCCCGCACCCCCCAAACCAGCCCCCCCCCCCCAAGCCTGTCCCCCTACTCCTGCACCTCCCAAACCCCCCCCCAAGCCTGTCCCCCTACTCCCGCACCCCCTTAAGGCTAGGGTGACTGGTGTGTGTAACATTACTGGGAGTCGTTCAAGTCGTTCTGAGAATGTCGGTTTTAGATTTGTGGGCATTTGATTTATTTTCTCTGAGAATGACTGGGTGATATCTATAAGGAGTGACCCTGAGTGGTGAAGGGAGGCCAACTCTTACATAAATCAACTCAAGGATTTATACAAGGGGGTTGGTTGGAATGGAGGTCTGTCTGTGTGTGTATGGTTGCTTATAGGGTTGGTGAAGGAAGGTCAACTCTTACATGAAGCCAATTAAGGATTTAGTTATACAAGGGGGTTGGTTGGAATGGAGGTGTATGTGTGTAGGTTTGCTTATAGGGTGATATTTAAAAGGAGTGACCCTGAGTGGTAAAGGAGGCCAACTCTTACATAAATCAACTCAAGGATTTATACAAGGGGGTTGAAATGGAGGTGTGTCTGTGTGTGTAGGTTTGCTTATAGGGTTGGTGAAGGGAGGTCAACTTTTACATGAATCAACTCAAGGATTTAGTTATACAAGGGGGTTGGAATGGAGGTCTGTCTGTGTGTGTAGGTTTGCTTATAGGGTTGGTGAAGGGAGGTCAACTCTTACATGAATCAACTCAAGGATTTAGTTATACAAGGGTGTTGGAATGGAGGTGTATGTGTGTAGGTTTGCTTGTAGGGTGATATCTATAAGGAGTGACCCTGGGTGGTGAAGGGAGGTCAACTCTTACATGAAGCAACTCAAGGATTTATACAAGGGGGTTGGAATGGAGGTCTGTCTGTGTGTGTAGGTTTGCTTGTAGGGTGATATCTAAAAGGAGTGACCCTGGGTGAAGGAGGCCAACTCAAGGATTTATACAAGGGTGTTGAAATGGAGGTCTGTCTATGTGTCGGTTTGCTTGGAGGAATTCCAAATGATGGTGCCAAAAACTGGACAGGTTAATACTGAGATAATATAACATAAATTGTATACATTGGGAAATACAAAATAACAGATATATTAATAACAACACCAGTTAGGTAAATCTTCAATCACAATTTAAAACCATGTGGAAAAACTACAAGTACACAGTCCAGTTATAATGACCAGCTTTATTATAATGATGGTAGTCATTCAAAAAAGTTATATAGTGTAAATATTTGTCTTATGGTTGGTGGTTGCCTCTTAATTAACTGAAGGCCACTAGTGTTCATGTGATTCATTCGTCGTGTCATATGGTTTTTTGTGAGCGAAATGTGGACAGATTTTTTTTTTTTTTTTTTTTTTTTTTTTTTTTTTTCATTTTTTTTTTTTTTTTTTCATTAACTATACTATTGTGTAGGCCTGTAGGGGTTAGATTGAGTCAGTGCTGTGAATCCTGAATCAGTAAAATTGCAGGTGTTTTGGATGTTTATACTACACACTGTATTTAATTAGACCGGTGCTGTTTTTTTTTTTTAATTAAGTTCTCTTGTTTGTATTTATATTGTATATGTGCCTGGAAGTTCTCTCTCATATATATGGGTTTTCTGGTGATGTTCGGTTGTTTTTTTTTAATTAAGGGATGCTATGTTTTCTTATAATGGTAGAGTTGTCTCACATTGAGATGCCGCTTACCTTACTTACTCACACTAATTGTTTCTAATGGGAAGTTAATAAATACCTCTTGTTATTTTCTGTAATGGGAAGTTAATAAATACATCTTGTTATTGTCTGTAATGGGAAGTTAATTACATCTTGTTATTGTCTGTAATGGGAAGTTAATAATTACCTCTTGTTATTGTCTGTAATGGGAAGTTAATTACCTCTTGTTATTGTCTGTAATGGGAAGTTAATTAATTACCTCTTGTTATTGTCTGTAATGGGAAGTTAATTACCTCATTATTGTCTGTAATGGGAAGTTAATTACATCTTATTATTGTCTGTAATGGGAAGTTAATTAATTACCTCTTGTTGTGGCTTAATGCAGTTACATGCATATTTTTAGATTTTTTAATTTAATTTCTGTACTGTTAAATTATTCTGAGGCTGGGGAAGGAATACAACACAAGGAATAGAGAATTCAATGACATTACATAGGGTCGATTCCACAGTCGTTCGTTGTGGTTTGTAAGCACGCAAACGAAAGAAAGAATATTAGCCGTGTAAATGACTTATGGGTGAATTATTTTCATGAATTTGGTGAGTAAACTATACAGTGATCATCATCATTATTATTATTATTATTATTATTATTATTATTATTATTATTATTATTATTATTAAATGACTTATGGGTGAATTATTTTATGAATTTGGTGAGTAAACTATACAGTGATCATCATCATTATTATTATTATTATTATTATTATTATTATTATTATTATTATTATTAAATGACTTATGGGTGAATTATTTCATGAATTTGGTGAGTAAACTATACAGTGATCATCATTATTATTATTATTATTATTATTAAATGACTTATGGGTGAATTATTTTATGAATTTGGTGAGTAAACTATACAGTGATCATTATCTAACAGTTGGATAGATTTTGTGAATTTGGATACAAACTCACCTTTTGGAAAATAATAATGAAGCCTTACAATTGTGTGGTTGGTTGGTTGGTTGGGAAGCTAACAAACGAATATATACCACTGTGGAATTGACCCATAGTAACAAGGTATCACAAGCAACTTAACATTTACCAGTGAACATGGAATGATAAATAATACTCCAGATATTGACTAGAAATCATCATAAACACGTCATCAAAAGGTGACGAGGAAAAATTTAATTAAAAACATGTTGGATGATTTTGTTGTCATATGAAACCTTTTTTGTGTTCATACCTTCATCTCTTTTATTCTTTATCATCATTCTCTTTTTCAGTGTTTATTTTCTTTCTCTTTCTTTGTCATTTTCATACCTTCTTCTCTTTTATTCTTTATTATCTTTCTCTTTTAGTCTTTATTATCATTCTCTTTTATTCTTTATTTTCTTTCTATTTCTTTGTCTTCTCTTTCTTTGTCTTCTCTTTTAGTCTTTATTTTCTTTCTCTTTCTTTGTGTTCTCATTTATTCTTTATTATCATTCTCTTTCTTTGTGTTCTCATTTATTCTTTATCATCATTCTATTTTATTCTTTATTACATTCTCTTTCTTTGTTGATTTTCTTTCTCTTTCTTTGTCTTCTCTTTTAGTCTTTATTATCATCATTCTCTTTTATTCTTTATTATCATTCTCTTTCTTTGTCATATGAGACGTTTTGTTGTATTCATACCTTCTTCTCGTTTATTCTTTATTTTCTTTCTCTTTTATTCTTTATTATTATCATTCTCTTATTCTTTATTTTCTTTCTTTTTTATTCTTTATCATCATTCTCTTTTATTTCCTTTCTCTTTCTTTTAACTTTTCTTTTTTGCCGTTTTCACTCATCGTAATATTCACAAATTTTCACATTCACTGGTACTGTACTTATAATTATTTTGACATCTCTTTGTGTATGCTCAGTAGTGCTCAACCTCTGTATAGATCTCTACTACATATAGATATTAATTAAGAAAACATTATTAACCTGGCACTAATGCTTTGAAATAAGTTATCATAATAATAATAATAATATGTTGTGTTCTTAATCAATTATTTTATACTTAATTAAAATATCAGTCAGTTGAAGTCAATTCCATGTTTGTATCTCAGATGTTGATGTGCAAAAACATGAAAAAAGTAAGATGCATATTAACACATTATATTAAAAAAGAAAGTGAAGTTATCAATTAATTAATTAATGTAGCACTTGTCATCATCATTATCATCTAGACAAGTGCTGTTAATTAATTCAAGACAAATCCTGATACTAGAATAGGTTAGGTGAAGTCAAAGTTGTCATCATCTTCATTTAGACAAGTGCTGTTAATTAATTCAAGACAAATCCTGATAGAGTTAATTCTCATTTTACACTGGCATTATGTATGTGAAATAGTGTGTGTGTGTGTGTGTGTAATGAATGTATGTACTGTAAACACTTATTGTACACTATATTACACACCCAATATACAAGTGTACTGTACAATGAGGGTTTTCTGTACACAGTTTCATTACACACACACACTACATTACACACCCAATATACAAGTGTACTGTACAATGAGGGTTTTCTGTACACAGTTTCATTACACACACACACTACATTACACACCCAATATACAAGTGTACTGTACAATGAGGGTTTTCTGTACACAGTTTCATTACACACACACACTACATTACACACCCAATATACAAGTGTACTGTACAATGAGGGTTTTCTGTACACAGTTTCATTACACACACACACTACATTACACACCCAATATACAAGTGTACTGTACAATGAGGGTTTTCTGTACACAGTTTCATTACACACACACACTACATTACACACCCAATATACAAGTGTAAAATGAGAGTTAACTGTAATAGAATAAGGTTAGTAGGTCAAGTCATTAAAGTTTTTCTCCAGCCTCTGTTTATTTTCTGTCTGCTGTGGTCGGTGCAGGGTTATTAATGAAGGATCAGGTTAGGGTTTCCTCTGGCTTCTGTTTTATTATTATTATTGTTGCTGTTGCTGCTGTGGTTGGTGCTGGTTGATAGGTTGGGTCCAGTCAGGGCAGGTCTAATAAATAGGTTATTTTTTTCCTCACTGGTTCCAACTCTTTTTGGCCTGATTTCTCTCCTCTGCTCTGTGTGTGTGTGTGTGTACGGTTGGTGCAGGTAAGACGGACAGGTCTATAAGCTTATAGGTCTCACCCACCACATCTCTCCCTCCATGAGCTGTGATGATAGGTTTAATTAAGAGTGTCATGAGCATCCAAAAATTAATCAGCTTGAGTATAACAAAAAAAATAAATGGGCATCATACCATCTCAGTTTGATTGCAGCATAAGGATATTATTTTTCTCCCTCCTTCCCTCCTCCCCTCCCCTCCCTCCCCCCCTCCTCCCTCACCTCACCTCCCTCCCTTCCCTTCCTCCCCCTCCCCCCCCTCCTCCCTCACCTTCCCTCCCCTTCCTTTCCCTTCCTTCCTTCATTCCTTCATTCCTTCCTTCCTTCCTTCCTTCCTTCCTTCCCTCACCTCCCCTCCCCTCCCTCTCCTTCCTTCCCTCCCCTCCCTCCCCTCCCCCTCCCCTCCCCCTCCCCAATCAGCTTTTAGGGAGGGCAGAGATGTAAGATGTTTGTGAATTGGGAGTTGTTGAATATTTTTGTTAACTATGGAACAGTTAGACTGACTTAATTAACTGACATCGTAGAGGTATCTATCTATCTATAACTTTTTTTATTTAATTCACTAAAAAAAAAAAAGCATCTTACCCCTATTAATAAGCTATGTAATAAATGGATTGATCTCTACCTGTACCAACTGTAAACCCTTGTAACATTATTTCAATTGTTATTTATTTCTGAAGACGTGGACTCGGGGTGAGGATGGAAGATTGATGAATAAGTCTTCTTCCTCCCCTTTTTGTTCCTCAGCTTCCTCTTGTGTAGCATCTTATGGTGATAATAATAAAGTTTTAAAGCACCACACTTGTTATTTTCATCTCCACATTCTTAATTAACAGAGAAAGTTTACTAGTAGATCTAGTATTAGTAATTATGTGACAAATATATATACTGTAGTTAGTTAATACATTTTTAAGTACAGTGCTGTAGTAATTATTTTTGTGTGTGTTGTAGTTTGAAAGTATTTTTTGTAAGGCTTTAGTATTTTTAGTACTGCTGTAGTATTAGAATTTATTTATTTAATGCTTGGTGACTTTTTTATTTCGTAGTAGATTAATTTACAGGGGCCAAATGATTATGATGATTATTTACCTGTAATAAATGTTGAATTCTAACCAAAAAATAATTATGTGTATTTTGTGCTAACATTATACAGTGAACTCTCATTTTACACTTGTATATTGGGTGTGTAATATAGTGTGTGTAATGAAACTGTGTACAGAAAACCCTCATTGTACAGTACACTTGTATATTGGGTGTGTAATGTAGTGTGGGTGTGTAATGAAACTGTGTACAGAAAACCCTCATTGTACAGTACACTTGTATATTGGGTGTGTAATATAGTGTACAATAAGTGTTTACAGTACATACATTCATTACACACACACACACACACACACACACTATTTCACATACATAATGCCAGTGTAAAATGAGAATTGACTGTACTCTGATTTTTTTTTACAGTTAATATGATACAGATGCAATCAACTATCCTTTACTTTTTTAATTCTATTCAGTTTGTGAAAAAAAAGTTGCCTCTTCAGTTTATGTTAATGGCTGACAGCATTCATAATAATTATTAAGATTACATTAAAAGTATATAAGACAATCTATGAGCTAGTTATACTATAGTAAAAAAATATTATGTGTGTGTTGTGGTCGTTTCAGGTCAGAACAACTTGGGTTTGGGAAGCAGCAACTTGGGGCCAATACAACTAAACTTACCACTCCAAGGATCATCTGTTCAACGCACTGTCAGTCTGCCTGCATCCTCACCTGGCTCCTTCTCCAGCACCTCCACACAGCATCCCACTAGACCGGTAAGTTAAAGGGGGGTTGCGGAAGTAGGGGACAGAGGCTTGGGGGGGTGCGGGAGTAGGGGGACAGGCTTGGGGGGGTGCGGGAATAGGGGGACAGGCTTGGGAGGGGGTGGGAGTAGGGGGACAGGCTTGGGGGGGTGCGGGAATAGGGGGACAGGCTTGGGGGGGGGGGTTAGGGGGGTGCGGGAATAGGGGGACAGGCTTGGAAGGGGGGGGGGTTTGGGGTGTGTGGGAATAGGGGGACAGGCTTGGGGAGGGGTGCGGGAATAGGGGACAGGCTTTCTACCCACCCCAAGCCTGTCCCCCTATAACCCGCACCCCCCAAACCCCCCCCCCCCCAAGCCTGTCCCCCCCTACTCCCACACCCCATTAAGTTGAGTGAGAATAAAACCTAACACCTAACACCATTCTAAATAACCTAACACCTAACACCTTTCTAAATAACCTAACATCTATTTTCTTTTCTACATTACAGGTATAAGATAAATTGTATACAAATAAAGTTGAGTGAGAATAACCTAACATCTTTTTTTTTCTTTTCTACATTACAGGTATCTGGGAGCAGTGTTGGTTTGGGTAGCGGTAACTTCCCAGTGAACAGTGCCCTCATGATTGGTGATTATGTGACTCCTGGCTCCATCATCCTTCCCACACAGGGCATACAACTCAACACACACACACACACACACACTGGTCTCGCTGGTACTGACAACAATACCCAACCTCAGTGACATCTAACATCTAACCTAACATAACATAACCTCATTGACATCTAACATCTAACATAACATAACATAACATAACATAACATAACATAACATAATCTAATCTAATCTAACCTAACCTAACCTCAGTGACATCTAACATCTAACATAACATAACATAACCTAACCTAACATAACCTAACCTAACCTAACCCCAGTGACATCTAACATCTAATCTAACCTAACATAACATAACCTGACCTCAGTGACGTCTAACATCTAACCTAACCTAGCCTAGCCTAGCCTAACCCAACCTAACCCAACCCAACCCAACCTTAACCTTAACCTTAACCTTAACCTTAACCTTAACCCAACCCAACCCAACCAACCCAACCCAACCCAACCCAACCCAACCCAACCCAACCCAACCCAACCTTAACCCAACCTTAACCCAACCTTAACCCAACCCAACCTAGCTTCTGGCTAGCACAGTGCTAGAGTCTGCGGCTGCAATCCTGCGGCCCAGCGTTCGATCCTTGCTCGGGACACGATAAAAATCTTTCACAGATGCCAGAGGTTACCACCCCTGTGAGCAGGGGGTGGGGGGTTTGAGTCAGCTGTCTGAGGTCTTCCTGCTTACGCAGCCATAGCTGAAGCTGACTCGGGTCTCACGTGGGTAGAGAGGTCTTTGGGCCACTCATCATCCTTGTGATGCGTGCTATAGTTGTGTTTCATACACATAGTGTGTGATACACTCTGTCCCATTGACTGCCACTCATTGGTGGACCTTTAACCTTTAACCCAACCCAACCCAACCCAATCCAACCCAACCCAACCCAACCCAACCCAACCCAACCTAACCTAACCTCAGTGACGTCCCGTACCGCGCTAAACTTTCTCTTAGGGGGGTGCGGGAGTAGGGGGACAGGCTTGGGGGGGGGGGGTTTAGGGGGGTGCGGGAGTATGGGACAGCAGGCTTGGGGGAGAGGTTGGGGGATGCAGGAGTAGGGGACAGGCTTGGGGGGGGTTAGGGGGGTGTGGGAGTTGGGGACAGCAGGCTTGGGGGGGGGGGGGAGGTTGGGGGGTGCAGGAGTAGGGGACAGGCTTGGGGGGGGGAGGTTGGGGGGTGCAGAAGTAGGGGTCATGCTTGGGGGGGGTTAGGGAGGTGTGGGAGTAGGGGACAGCAGGCTTGTGGGGGGGGGGGGTTAGGGGTGTGTGGAAGTAGGGGACAGGCTTGGGGTGGTTTGTGTGGTGGCGGAGTAGGGGACAGGCTTGGGGTGGTTTGTGTGGTGCGGGAGTAGGGGGGGAGGTTGGGGGGTGCGGGAATAGGGGACAGGCTTTCTACCCCCCATCCCCACCCCCAAGGAAGAATGGGGTGAGAAGTTAGACAGTGTGTTGTGTTGTGTTGTTGTAGGTAACTTACTTGGTGCTGATATGTTAAATGCACTTGGTAAAGAAAAGAATTAATAGTGTTTCCAAATAGTGGAATAAGGAGCAGGTCATAGGTTGGTGGTGTTGTTCTCTTATTACAAAGTGCTAGTAGATGTTTGTGGTGGTGTTACTCTTTTTCTTCACTAAATTGGATATATATAATTATTTTCATATGGTTTACATGAAGTTAGTTAATCTCCACACACCTCACACACACACACACACACACACACACCATCCCATTTTTTCTGTGAAGTTCCAATGTTTTTTAGTTAATCTCCACACACCTCACACACACACACACACACACACACACCATCCCATTTTTTCTGTGAGGTTCCATTGTTTTTTAGTTAATCTCCACACACCTCACACACACACACACACACACACACCATCCCATTTTTCCTGTGAGGTTCCATTGTTTTTTAGTTAATCTCCACACACACACACACACACACCATCCCATTTTTTCTGTGAGGTTCCATTGTTTTTTAGTTAATCTCCACACACCTCACACACACACACACACACACACACACACACACACACACACACACACACACACACACTCCCCATCCCATATTTTCTGTGAGGTCCCATTGTTCTTTCTCTCCATGCATATTCTTGACAGAGTGGATATGTTTCGTTGGGCCCATAATTGTCTTTGGCTATCATTTCAAAATTTTTTCTTCTGGGAGTGATGATAATATTATTGTTGGTGCACCTTATATGGCCCATTTAATTTGATATTGTACTATTAATGTTGGTACTATTTTGTTTTGTGTACATCCTGGTTTTCTGGTATTTTATATATGTATGGCATGCACATTATCTTCATTTTTTGCTATGAATGAAGTATTGCTCTTAAAATAACGCTTATATGGAATTGTAATTATTTAAGGTGGTAGGTAATTCACTTTTTGTTACATTGGAGTGCCTTGGTGGTGATTCCTCCAAAGTATGCCAGGAAACAACAGGACCAGAGGGGGCAAAAATAATGGTGTTCTGTTGTTGCTTGGAATAGTTTGGAGGATTCAGTTGCTCCAGAATTACCAACACAAAATTTCCTGTTTTTCTCAAGTTTCTCAAGTTTTTTGCACATTTTATTATATTGTTGCTTCCAGACTTAAGGGGGTGCGGGAGTAGGGGGACAGGCTTGGGGGGGGGTTTAAGGGGACAGGTTTGGGGGGTGCGGGAATAGGGGGACAGGCTTGGGGTGGGTAGAAAGCCTGTCCCCTATTCCCGCACCTCCCTAACCCCCCCCCCACCCCAAGCCTGTCCCCTTACTCCCGCACCCCCCACCCCAAGCCTGTCCCCCTACTCCCGCACCCCACAAAACCCCCCCCAAGCCTGTCCACCTACTCTCACACCCCCCAAAACCCCCCCAAGCTTGTCCCCCTTACTCCCGTACCCCCCAAGCTTGTCCCCTACTCCCGCACCCCCCTAAACCCCCCCCCAAGCCTGTCCCCCTATTCCCACAGCCCATTAATGCTGTATTGTGTAAACTTCTTTATATTATTATTAAAATAGAGTCATGTGGAAGTGAATGACCCAAACTCTTGTTGATGTTGTTGTTGTGGTGTGGTTGATAAAAAAAACTCTGGCTAATTTTTCAGAACCTGTTTTGTGTTGTGTCATAATAATTATTCTCTGATATACAATAGATTCAGAATATTTTTTTTTTTGCACACCACAGGACTAACCTTAACTTTATTTGAGTTTATTATCTTTATTATCATAGAACCAACCTTAACTTTATTTGAGTTTATTATCATAGAGGCAAATACGTATTGAGATATTAAGATGTTAAGGAAACACTTTACTAACTTATCGGAGTGGATTTTTTTTTTCTCTCGGATCCGACTCATTTTTCAAGGATCTTAATTATGGGTTGTGTTAAGGTTTCTAGATTGCCCACACTTTTTATATTGTGTGTGTGCTCTGCCACGGTGCAAATCATTCTTGTACGTTACTGTTATGTACTTGGATGTGTGTTTTGAGTTACTGGAGGCCAAAACTCGTTAACACAAAACCATTCATTCATTCATTCAGGATTCAAAGTGTTGTTGGGTTTTGTTGATATTTGTGGTGGTGGTGGTGGTGGTGGTGTTGGTGTGAGTACAAGTGTGTGTTTGTATGTATGTGTGCGTGCATGCATGTGTGTATGTATGTGTGTGTGCATGTGTGTGTGTGTATGTGTGCATGTGAGTACTTAATTAAAATCAATGGTGACTATTTTTGACTATCATCCAACTTCATATTTTTGTAGAATAATTTTTGTGCCCATCTTTTTTTATATATCTGGTGGGAAAGGTTATTATTATTACTCTGAGGTCAAGCCTTTGTCAACATTCAGTAGTGAGAAAGTGTCGCGAAAAAGAGAGAGAGAGTGAAAAGGAAGGAAGGAAGGAAGGGGTGGTTTTGTTGTAGCTGAGAGAGAGAGAGTGAGTTAGTGAAAGAGAAAATAAGTAGTGAGAAAATGATGTGAAAAAAAAGAGAGAGAGAGAGAGAGAGTTAGTGATAGAGAGAGAATAAGTAGTGAGAAAATGACGTGAAAAAAAAAAGAGAGAGAGAGAGTGTAAGGTTGGAAAGGCGTTCACGCAATTCATTATCGTTTGTAAGATTGGAAAAAAGGCATTTGCGAAAAAATTCATTACCTTTTGTTTTGGAAATGGCAGAAGTTTTCCAGATATTTCCACTTGGCAGAGATATTTATTGTTAATTCATTTGGTTGTGTGTATCTTTGACTCGACTAAATGTTGTTGAGAAAATATTATGTGAAAGAAACTACGAAGATAAAGAAAGTGCAAATGTTGTTGAGAAAATATTATATGAAAGAAACTACGAAGATAAAGTGCAAATGTTGTTGAGAAAATATTATATGAAAGAAACTACGAAGATAAAGAAAGTGCAACATATATATATATACATTTTAACAACATACACACAGCAATGTAATTTATTTAAACAACCGTGTATTGAAATATGGTGGTAAATTTATTTTTAATTAAAGAAGAAGTTACTTTTGGGGTTAATGGAACAGATATTGATTGATAATTAGAAAAGAAAAACATTCAATAGGAAAGTAAGTATTGTAGTAGTAGTAGTATTAAGATTTTTTTTTTTTTTTTTTTTTTTTTTTTTTTCAGCCCATTTTGGCTTGAAAAGAGAAAATTACTCTGTCATATCTTAGAACTGTATAACAACAAAAACCTGTCACGTATGTATGTATGTATAGAGATGCACTAGTGATTTATATACAGTTAACTCTCATTTTACACTTGTATATTGGGTGTGTAATGTAGTGTTGTGTGTGTAATGAAACTGTGTACAGAAAACCCTCATTGTACAGTACACTTGTATATTGGGTGTGTAATGTAATAGTGTACAAGAAGTGTTTTTTACAGTACATACATACATACATTCATTACACACACACACACACACACACACTATTTCACATACATACATAATGCCGGTGTAAAATGAGAATTGACTGTAATTATACTGTACTGTACTGTATAACTCGCTAAACGTCCAAGAGGTGTAATATTTTTCACGTGTGTATATTATTATTGTTTAGAGAATATCAAGGTCACTAGGAAATCAAGACAATTATTAATGGGGGGTGTGGGAATAGGGGGGGGACAGGCTTGGGGGTGCGGGTGTAGGGGGATGGGGGGGGGTGCCGGAATTGGGGACACAGGCTTTCTACCCACCCCAAGTCTGTTGTCCCCCTATTCCTGCACCCCCCCAGTCCCCCCCCCCCCAAGTCTGTCCCCCTATTCCCGCACCACCCAAACCCCCCCCCCCCCCACCCCAAGCCTGCCCCCTACCCCCGCACCCCCTTAATTAATGGGTTTCCACTTATAGGACTTACAGAGTCTTGGAATCGGGTGATATTTTTAGGACAAATCAGAAATGTCCTGAATATAAATTAGTATCTTATTAATTAAAGTCCCATATCCTGTAATCTCAATGGGCTACAGTTAACTCTCATTTTACACTTGTATATTGGGTGTGTAATGTAATGTGTGTGTGTAATGAAACTGTGTACAGAAAACCCTCATTGTACAGTACACTTGTATTATCTGTGTGTAATATAGTGTACAATAAGTGTTTACAGTACATACATTCATTACACACACACACACACACTATTTCACATACATCATCCCAGTGTAAAATGAGAATTATTGACTGTATAAGGTTTTTATGGCCTAGCTCAGTAGAATGCATTTCAGCCACTTCTAAAAAGCCCCTGAAATAGAGTTAATTATAAAGTGTAATCTTCATAGGCTAGGTGTTGTTGTGTGTGGAATTTAGGGCCCGTGAAGATATGGTCAAGGAGGAGTGACGGTCATTCTATTTAAGTGTTTGGAATAGTAAAAACCAAACCAAAAATTTGACCATCTGTAAATTTACCAAAAAAATAGATGACCATAATAATATTAGACTCTGATCTGTTTCCTCTGCTATTTGCTAAACATTGTTCTTCCATATCTGCTGCTGCTACTTATTTTTTTTTTTTAGAATATCACTCTCCTTGACACCTCCATGTTTACTGCTCTTCATTCCACTCCTCTCCCCTCTCTTCTCTCTTCACATTTTAACAACATAATACACTCACTCACACTATACATCCTCACAATACAGTGAACTCTCATTTTACACTTGTATATTGGGTGTGTAATGTAATGTGTGTAATGAAACTGTGTACAGAAAACCCTCATTGTACAGTACACTTGTATATTGGGTGTGTAATGAAACTTGTGTACAGAAAACCCTCATTGTACAGTACACTGGTATTATGTGTGTTTAATATAGTGTACAATAAGTGTTTACAGTACATACATTCATTACACACACACACACACACTATTTCACATACATCATCCCAGTGTAAAATGAGAATTGACTTTAACAACATTTAATCCCCTGTCTCTTCTTGTCAACCTGTTTGGCTTTTATATAATATGACTCTCTATATTGGTGCTGTGGAACCATAGGTCATCTTAGCATACAGGGCTGTACACAAGAACATATAATTGGGTCCCGATATAAATAAAATAACACGGGCTTCATTCCCCGAACATCTGGACCCAACGATATATTCTTATCTACATATAATAACTGTAGTACAGATTGTGGTTGCTCATATTGCTATTGGTGTTATTATCGTCTGAGATTTGGTGTCATCGGTGAATCAGAATTTACAGAATCTGATAATGTTTGCTTCCTTGGTTTTTCCCATTTCTCATATAAATATTTCAAGTCCATCACATATCACTCAACAGTTCAGTTTCCATACTTCCATTACCTTACATTCAGTATTACATTTTTTATTTTTTTTCATTAATCATAATCAGTACATAACTTGGTCACAATAATCATCATCACAGTTTTATCACTCGAATTTTTTTTTTTTTTTTTTTTTTTTTTTTTTTTTTTTTTTTTTTTTTTTTTTGCCAAATGGTCTTGTTTTTTTTATCATTCAAGCCTAAATAGCCACACAAATCACCACATTTTTTTATAATCATAGCACAGATTAATATTTCTTTCATTTGAGCCTTTTACAATTGGATGTTGCATGATCATAATAATAATAATAATATTAAACCAATATGTTCAGCAACAGTTACAAAAAAGGAGTAGAATATTCTTTGGTCATAATATTTTTTGTGACAGAATATTTCCCTTTCTTGTTTTCAACTTTTATGGCATTTTCTTCACATCTCAGCAAGCACTAATGTTTATCCCATCACTCCCCCCAACAACATTGTACAATATAATGTTTTCTTTGATGAATCAAGGTTTGTCATCATCATCATCAATCATCATCATTATCATCATCAGCATAATAATAATCAGTCACCACCATCATCACTACCACCACTATCATCAGCACTATGAAGACCCAGCATTGTTCTCCTTCATTTCAAAATCCTTGTAATATTATAATAAGTCACAAATGTGTAACTCTGGCAAGGTTCTTCTGTGTTGTCAGGTGATTATTTTGTTGGTGATTCGTGACCATATTGCCATTCTTTGGGTGAATCTTTTTATCGCTCTGTGGGCCTCGTTGAATCAAAAGATGCATTGCAATTTGGATAATCATTTCTTCTCACTATGTTAAGATACTTGGTGTCATCTTCAGGAAGTTACTGTTGATCAGCTATTAATAGTTAGTTCTTGAGATTGTTCATTCATGAGTTAAATTGAACCATTCCATGACACTTGTAGCCTAGACTTACTTACTTACTTATTGGGTAGAAACTTGATGTGTAGGGATTAAGATGGAATGTGTGAGATAATGTGTTGAGTGATGTGGTAATGTGGTGTGTTACATACAAGTGTAATGTGGTGTGTTACATACAAGTGTAATGTGGTGTGGTGAGGTGTAATGAGCCATGATGTTAGAGAGGGCAGGAATAATGATGATGATAATGATGATGTGTGTGTTGTGTCACTGTCTTAGCAATAACTGTGCTTCTTTGTTTGTCTAACCCAGAAGCAGCTTCTGTCCTCTTACTCAGGAGTTGGCCTTGTCCAGAGTGTGTCTCATAGACACTAGTTTTAAGGTTTATATATATATGCAATTCCTATGGAATTATGATGATAATCCCACACTCTGATATTTGTGGCCAGGCACCAGGCAATTTGAAGGTGTTCTGCAGCCCAGAGGTCCAAGGAAACTTGTTTTAAAGTAGTTACTTCATGAAAATGACTTTTTTAAAAATAGGTAAGCAAGATTGAAAGTTTGAGAGGGACTGAAAGGGTAGTGTTGGTGGCAGGATATAAGAAACTTAAGGTTATTATTGACATTTCTGTTTAATAATATTGTATCTTGTGCAAATATCTTTGTCAGTAAATTATTAACTGGATACAAACAGGAGAAACTGGTTGTTATAAATCCTTGTTGTGTGGAAAATGTCCAACTCTCCTGCTTCCATCACACTCCTTTACTCCTCCTTCTCAGAGTAGGTAATGGCACCAACATTATTTATAACTGAAGTAAGTGTTACATCAGCACTAAATCCTTAACTTTTCATCCATTCATATTAATTAAAGTAGTGTTTGTGCTATTATTATTATTATTTTTTTGGACAATGAAAGTTTTAGTCCCTCCATCCCATCTGTTATCTCAGTGGGACTTTAATTATATTTTTTAGTAGTTATTTCAGTTAATGGTGTTGTGTAATGGGAAGATAACAGTTGATGGAATTATTGCTGGTTTGATACTTCTTTAAGGAACTGATGTATAAGAATATAAAGCAGATGATGAGCTAAAGTGTATTTTTTTCTCAAACCTTTATATTGGAACATGGATAAAAAAGTTGAATTAATAAAAAGTTGAACTAAAGAAATACGGACACTTAACAAAAACTACTATTATGATACAATATACTTAATTACTATGTTAGCTTACATGGATAAAAAAGTTGAATAAATAAAAAATTGAACTAAAGAAATACGGACACTTAACAAAAACTACTATTATGATACAATATAATTAATTACTATGTTAGCTTATAGTATTTACACTAATTGAAAATGTGTCGATATTACCAGTTAAGAATTAATTATTATATATAAAATTAAAGCCAGCGTTATTAATAAGCAATGAAAAGATTAATATTATAGTACAGTTGGACACATTAATGGGTGGTACAGCCCAAGTGAAAGATGGTCAATTTCTTCCAATATCAATTTGTTCCTTAGTGCCAAATAGGAGACATCAGGGGCAGAAGTCAGTATTGAGGATGGTAATAAAAAGCAACTACCTGATAATAGACACTGGTTAGGTTACGTTAGATTAGGTTAGGTTACGTTAGGTTACATTAGATTAGGTTAGGTTAGATTAGGTTAGGTTGGTAATTAGGAGAGGCAGAAGTCAGTATTGAGGATGGTAATAAAAAGCAACTACCTGATAATAGACACTGGTTAGGTTAGGTTAGGTTAGATTACGTTAGGTTACATTAGATTACGTTAGGTTAGGTGGGTTGGGTTAGATTAGGTTAGGTTAGGTTAGGTTAGGTTAGATTACGTTAGGTTAGGTGGGTTGGGTTAGATTAGGTTAGGTTGGTAATTAGGAGGGGCAGAAGTCAGTATTGAGGATGGTAATAAAAAGCAACTACCTGATAATAGACACTGGTTAGGTTAGATTAGATTACGTTAGGTTAGATTAGGTGGGTTAGATTCGGTTAGATTACGTTAGGTTAGGTGGGTTAGATTAGGTTAGGTTGGTAATTAGGAAGGGCAAAAGTCAATATTGAGGATGGTAATAAAAAGCAACTACCTGATAACTAATAGACACTGGTTAGGTTAGGTTAGGTTAGATTACGTTAGGTTACATTAGATTAGGTTAGGTTAGTTGGGTTAGATTAGGTTAGGTTAGGTTGATAATTAGGAAGGGCAGAAGTCAGTATTGAGGATGGTAATAAAAAACAAGTACCTGATAATAGACACTGGTTAGGTTAAATTAGGTTAGATTACGTTAGGTTAGGTTAGGTGGGTTAGATTACGTTAGGTTAGGTTAGGTGGGTTGGGTTAGATTAGGTTAGGTTGGTAATTAGGAGGGGCAGAAGTCAGTATTGAGGATGGTAATAAAAAGCAACTACCTCATAACTTTATATAATAGACACTGATTACTCAAATGGGACACCAACAAATATCTTTCACCTGGGCTGTACCACCCATTCATGTGTCCAAATGTAAGTCGAAGTCGAAGTCGATGACATTTATTCGAACAAGTTAACTTAGTAATAATTAGTTGAGGCGGGCAAATCTTCAAGAGGAAACGTTATCATTCAACGGCTTCATTAATTTACAAGTTTTTAATGGTAAGTTAATCATTTTTTTATTATTTATCTTGACTATTAAGGCACTGAAGAACTTTGAGAACCCTGACTTTACATATTTATGATAAATAATTGAAGTTAAATAAGTTACTTAACATTAATTAACACACCACGTGGGAACATAAAGTTGTAATTATTTGTTGGAATAATTACTAATAAATATATCGATAACAAAATAATACTTAAGTGGAATAATATACTAATAATAAATATATCAATAACAAATACTAAAGTGGAATAAAAGTGGAATAATCACTAACTAATAAATATATCGATAACAAAATAATACTAAAGTGGAATAATCACTAATAAATATATCGATAACAAATACATTTAGATAATTAATTATAATATTATGCATAACAGTACTTGTGATATATATTACAACAAAAACTTTAATTACAAGCATCAACAATAAATAACGTTATTATTACACTATAACTGGATAACAATTAAATGGTATATATTACGTATGTTATGTTACAATAATTTATTTCGTGGATATTATTATTATTATTATTATTATTATTATTATTATTATTATTATTATTATTATTATTATGCCCCGTTTTACAAACAATTTGGAAATTAATCTGACCTAACCTGACCTAACTTAACCTAACCTAACCTAACCTAACCTAACCTGACCTAACCTAACCTGAGCAAACCTGACCTAACCTAACCTAACCTAACCTAACCTAACTACACAACCTCTAACCTAACCTGAGCAAACCTGACCTAACCTAACCTAACCTGACCTAACCTAATCTGATCTGACCTGACCTGACCTAACCTGACCTGACCTAACCTAACCTAACCTAACCTAACCTAACCTAACCTAACCTGACCTAACCTAACCTAACCTAACCTGACCTAACCTAACCTGACCTAACCTAACCTAACCTAACCTAACCTGACTACACAACTTCTATACTCAATAAATAATAATGATTAATATTAGTGAAGAAAGTATTGCATTTTTTATAATAATTATGACCTCACCACCACTACTATTGTTTTGTTAACTTTTGTAAAGACACCAACAACAACAACAACAACATTCACCTATTTTGCGTCTTTTTAGGTCAGGTAAGGTCAGGTAAGTCGTGTTTTGGGTAGGTTAAGTTAGGTAAGGTCAGGTTAGGTCAGGTTACGTTAGGTAAGGTCAGGTAAGTCGTGTTTTGGGTAGGTTAGGTTATGTCAGGCCAGGTAAGGTAAGGTCAGGTAAGTCGTGTTTTGGGTAGGTAAGGTTAGGTAAGGTCAGGTAAGTCGTGTTTTGGGTAGGTTACGTTAGGTTAGGTCAGGTCAGGTTAGGTAAGGTTAGGTCAGGTAAGTCGTGTTTTGGGTAGGTTAGGTTATGTCAGGTCAGGTAAGGTCAGGTAAGTCGTGTTTTGGGTAGGTAAGGTTAGGTTAGGTTAGGTTAGGTTACATTAGGTTAGGTAAGGTCAGGTAAGTCGTGTTTTGGGTAGGTTAGGTTAGGTAAGGTCAGGTAAGGTCAGGGGATAGGTCAGGTAAGGTCAGGTAAGTCGTGTTTTGGGTAGGTTAGGTTAGGTCAGGTCAGGTCAGGTAAGTCGTGTTTTGGGTAGGTTAGGTTAGGTTAGGTCAGGTTACATTAGGTTAGGTAACGTTAGGTCAGGTAAGGTCAGGTAAGTTGTGTTTTGGGTAGGTTAGGTTAGGTCAGGTTAGGTCAGGTAAGTTGTGTTTTGGGTAGGTTAGGATAGGTCAGGTAAGTCGTGTTTTGGGTAGGTCAGGTAAGGTCAGGTAAGTCGTGTTTTGGGTAGGTTAGGATAGGTCAGGTAAGTCGTGTTTTGGGTAGGTCAGGTAAGGTCAGGTAAGTCGTGTTTTGGGTAGGTTAGGATAGGTCAGGTAAGTCGTGTTTTGGGTAGGTCAGGTAAGGTCAGGTAAGTCGTGTTTTGGGTAGGTTAGGTAAGGTCAGGTAAGTCGTGTTTTGGGTAGGTTAGGTAAGGTCAGGTAAGTCGTGTTTTGGGTAGGTTAGGTAAGGTCAGGTAAGTCGTGTTTTGGGTAGGTTAGGTAAGGTCAGGTAAGTCGTGTTTTGGGTAGGTTAGGTTTAGGTAAGGTCAGGTTAGATAAGGTTAGGTTAGGTAAGGTCAGGTAAGTCGTGTTTTGGGTAGGTTAGGTAAGGTCAGGTAAGTCGTGTTTTGGGTAGGTTAGGTTAGGTAAGGTTAGGTCAGGTAAGTCGTGTTTTGGGTAGGTTAGGTTAGGTAAGGTCAGGTTAGGTTAGGTCAGGTCAAGTAAGTCGTGTTTTAGGTTAGGTCAGGTAAGGTCAGGTTACGTTAGGTCAGGGTAGGTTAGGTCACCTTGGGAACCTGGCTGGAATTATGAGTGGTGAGGTGCCAACTAGTATACAGGTTCGCATCCAAGGTAGCAGGCACATGTACTGGGAATTATTGAGTGAGTGAGGACAGACCAACAAGGCTTTATTATTTTGTTTTCACCCTACAAGACTTCAATCAATTGTTGTTGTTGTTGGCTTCTAAGTTCTATGGGCTGAAGATACAGAGATAATTACAGACCCATATTTTGTACTTTTTTCATTATTTTATTTATCTTATTACTCTGTTTTTATTAATATAGTTTGTCCACGTGCTATTCAGTGCTATCATTTTAATTTTCGTCTTTTATTTTACCGTATCTACAATTTTTTTTTTTTACTGTTACCATTTTAAATTTCCTCTTTCTTCTCCTTTATCATGGCCACGGTTTTAATGTTCCTATGTTAAATATAATTATTCTTTCTCCTCTGTTTCCCTTCTTCCTTTCCTTCCCTCCCCTCGTGTTTGCATAATTATACAGTGCCAACATTTTTTGCAAAGTTTATCTGCTAATGATTCCCAAGTTGCAACATTACAACTGGCTACGAGAGAACATACATACATACATACAGTTACATTTCTTTCTATACTGTATTCTGACGTTTTTTTTTTAGAATACTGACTGCGAGAGAACATTCATATACATATCCTACATACATACAGTTACATTTTCTTCTATACTGTATTCTGACGTATTTTTTGGGAATACATCGGCGGGTTGTCTACATTAATTTGCAATATTCTTCTAGGAGTGGTTTGGAAATTGAGTAAAATTGAGTTTGCTTGCTTGCTCACACTGTAAAATTTTCGTTGATAGTCTGATAGTGAATGTATGCGAATTGAAAGGATGTGTGTGTGTGTGTGTGTGTGCTGATTACTTCGAACTGTTCCGGGGACTATTCGTAATCGATTTATTTTGTAGTAATGATTGGAGAGCTCCGTAGACTCCAACAGATAATATAATGGGCCACAAGAGATTTTCCCCATTACTTAACTTAACCTCATCGTTGTAACACTTGTATGACCTTGGACTCACTCGTGTGTGGTTCTAGTGGTCAGCCTAACCTAACCAAACCTAACCTAACCTTGGACTCACTCGTGTGTGGTTCTAGTGGTCAGCCTAACCTAACCTAACCTAACCTACAAACTACACACGTATACTCATATAACCTAACCTAACCTAACCTGACCTTGGACTCACTCGTGTGTGGTTCTAGTGGTCAGCCTAACCTAACCTAACCTACAAACTACACACGTATACTCATATAACCTAACCTAACCTAACCTGACCTTGGACTCACTCGTGCGTGGTTCTAGTGGTCAGCCTAACCTAACCTAACCTAACCTACCCTACCCTAACCTACAAACTACACACGTATACTCATATAACCTAACCTGACCTAACCTGACCTTGGACTGACTGGTGTGTGGTTCTAGTGTCCAGCCAGCTTCACGTCACCATGGAGACAGACAAGTCGAGTGTTCCAACTGACTGATACGAGTCAACACCAATAACATAACACATTAAGAGGGTGCTGGAGTAGGGGGGACTGGGGTGGTGGTTAGGGGGGTGCGGGAGTAAGGGGACAGGCTTGGGGGGGGTTAGGGAGGTGCGGGAATAGGGGGACAGGCTTGGGGGGGGGGTTAGGGGGTTGCGGGAATAGGGGGACAGGTTTGGGGGGTTTAGGGGGTTTGGGGGGGTGCGGGAGTAGGGGGAC